>JAQFXP010000973.1:0-22707 GCA_034693685.1 Belba bartosi
AGAGAGAGAGAGAGAGAGAGAGAGAGAGAGAGAGAGAGCAAGGAAAAATATTTATCACTTGGAAACTGTATACATATTTATGATTGATTTTGAATAGATATCACAATTGATTTCTTAAAGCCTTGAAATAGATCTGATATGTAAATGAATAAACAATAAAAAATGTATGCATGAGATCAGGATTGCATTTAAATCTGTATTCAATGGTCTAATCATTAATTAGATTAAATGGAATTTACTATTAGTTTAAATGGATTTAAGAAAAAATGATTTCTTATGCATAAAATGTTTATGTCTTTCCATTTTTAAACAATTTTATATCAAATTTTCCAGTTTTGCTCTCAATTGAAATATTATTTTCGTAAATATGAAATGTATTTTAGAATTGATTGTTTGCATCAATCCGTATAAAGTCAGTGAAAAATATAATATAATGAGAATTCATTTTTATACTGAATTTTATTACAGCAAATCATATATTCGTATAAATAGAATAGAGAGAGAATAGGAAAAAAATGAATACATTTATAGTATGTATAATAAAATAAAAAAGTACTTAAAAATCAAATATACATTAAGAGGTTTTTTATTCTGAACTAATACTTAGTGTTCGTCTCAATTCTACTCATTTTAATTTTCATTCCATTAACTCAATAGAAATGCTAAATGTTGTGCAACGGATAGAAGAGAGGCATTGGATGTGTGTTTGAGCACTGATTTTGATGCGATTTTTTATTATTTGTGGGGGAGTGGAGGGGAGGGCACATACCAGTCGTGTAATGTACATAAAATGCGAATTACATTTCATTTCTGGGCTCTCTATTTCTTCAGATATTTTGTATCGATTTGTGTGTATAGACTGAATGTATAAAATAGATATATATTTGAAAATACTGTACTCTCTGTCTGGCTGTGCCCTACGATTCGACTGCCTTTCGGGAATTTAACTCTACTTCAGATATATTTTTGTTTTGCCAATACTGCCAAAAAGGAGGATAAAATTGGCCATAAAGTAAGAGAGAGAGAGCAGGAGAGGGAGTCGAGTGAAGATGAAATGCAAAAAAAGATCGAAATAATGCTATTTTGTTGGCGTCTGAAACGAGCGTCGCATCACTCGATCCAAAGCTTAGCAAATACTCGAATACTTGGTCTCTCGATCTCTAGCACCAGAACTACTGTAACAGCTAGAGTGAGTGCCAATGCGAGTGCCAGTGCGATTGCCAGTGCCAATGCCTGAGCCAGTGCCTGAGTATTGCAATTTATTTGAATCGAAAAATAGAATTTATTTCAAATTGAGTGTGACGTGTATGGCATGACTTTCTCTGCACTGGCATTACGCTTACCAATGAATATATCACTGGTTTATCACAAAAAGACATTTAAAGACATTTCGGTATACAGTATATGCTTTACTGTGTGCTGTGAGCACTGTATGGAGAAATGGGTGAATGGTTTGAGCGCTCAATAAGAATATAAATCTGTCATCAGGTGGTTAGGGATTGACATTAATTTCGCAATTGAGATGAATTCGGCGCTACATATAATGCCTATTTGTGAGACTCGTTTCAATGAAAGGCTAATTATTTCTTCTCATTCTTCTCACTCTCACTCTATTCAGAGATTTGGTCGTTCTCTTCGGTTCTGATCCTCTGCCATATCTTCTCATTTAACAGTTGATCACAATTTGCAATGACTTTCAACCAGTGACTCATTCGTTCTATTTTGGTCTTCCTGTACCCAAACCGGTCATTACTTAAGAGAGTTTTAGTCCTTATGTCCACAGTCTATGAAACCATTCATTTTAGTTTGGGATCAACTGATGGCCACATCATAGCCATAGCAGACCTACTGTATGAGAGTCGAGTTGAGAGCCGAGTGTTGGCTCAAGTTCTATGAGGTCTCGACAATGAGAGCAATAGCTGAACTCGTATTGATTGGTAGTCTGTGTTTAGCACCTAATCCCGTGTGAAATACATGTATTGCTCTGATATTGTTTGTGACACACAGTCCGCACATACTCTTAATTTTCGACTCAGTTTTGCTCTCATTCTCTTCACCAGATTATCACTGCTTTACCAGTTCTTTCACTTTTAACGACTTTTATTCTTTTCTTTTTGTCTTACGTGTGTTGGCTGTTAGGCTGTGCTCTCCATCCTCTGCTCCCTCTCCTCTCCACTCGCACTGTTAGTGTTAGCCTTATCTCTGTACTGCAGATGCATTTATTCTGTTTTGTTCACTACATAAACGTAATTCTGGCTCTTATTTGTGATGCCTTTGTGCAGCGCATCTCTTTTGCCTTTGCTCTTCATCCATTCACACACACACACATATATATATATATATACTGTACCTTCCCTTGCCTTCTCTATTCGATTCCACTAGCACTAGCACTAGCAATAGCACTAGCACTGGTGTGTTCCCCAGAGATTTGCATGTTTTTCTATGTTATTTGACATGTTTTTCTATTCCTTTAGTCTCTTTATGTACGACTATATCCACACACATTGCCATTGCATACAATTCTATTGCATATGTTTGGTAAAAGGGTTTTAAAGGTATGACTGGTTTGGAGTTAGCGATACGCGAGTTGTGCCTAATCTAAGATTCGTGTAATAATGCCTCGTTTTCTCGATTCTATTTTTTATGCCTTCCATCTCACTATACAGTATGTCTGTGTTTATGCCTGTGCCTGTGTCTATGCCTGTGCACCAGTGTATGTCCCTTAGCTTTTTAGCCAATTTTGCGCTGCTTTACAACTTTCGGATAAATTCCTAAATAAATCTCTTTATCCCAAAACGCGAAAAACGCATTCGAATGACTAAAACTTTTTTGTGTTCCCTCCGACCAAACCATCACTCTGTTGACGACCCCCTTATTGTCTCATTCCCTCTCCATCTCTATCTGTTCGCTTCATTCAATACAAGACATTGCAATGAAATAATAGCAGAAAAACAAAAGCTTAAAGTTTAGCGACAAAACATTTTTTCTCTTCATTGGTTAGCGCAATGTTCAACACTTTCTATAATTTTTCTCTATTTTTATTTTATTTTTTTCTGAAGTCTGATCTGTATTACTGATGAAGATATAAGGGCTGGAAAGGGACGAAATGTACTTTTATTTTTTTGTCTTTTGAGAGATGAAATGTTACACTTTTTTCTCGTTTAAGACTAACCACGATTTGTGTGCACTTTAAATGTCTTCCTCGATGGCCACACTTTTTACTCAATACTATTTTCATGTTTATAATGACTATTTGGCCAAAAAGAGAATATCTTTACTCAGAGTGTGGAGTGAGTGGAGTGTGTGTTGTGTTAAACCAATTCTTGAATAATATTGATGGTATGTCTTGTGACCCAATCTATAAAATACCACTATTTTACCTCACAATACCACTTCCATTCTTCCAGTCCTTCTACTAGTGTTTCGTATCGACTCTAATCTGAACCAAATTTCTCTTTTTATTCTATGATTTCTCTCCAATACTTATAGACTTGAAGTAGATTTCGATGTTTTTCGAAGTCTTTTTCTCTTTGCTGTTATGCTCTACTGATTCAGACAATGAGTCGAAATATAAATTGAATCTGTGATGAAAAAAAACATTTCTCCAAATTCGCATGAATTCCAACCTCTCTTTCTCTCAACCCTCAGCTCTCAGTTCTCTTAATACTTAATACCAGTTGTATATAATATCAATTCAAACGAATTAATCAAAAACTCTATTATTATTTCATGTCTTCTCTCTCTCTCTCTCCCTCCCCTCCCTGCTTTCTCTTTCTCTCTCCCTCTCCCCCTCTCCTCCCTGCTTTCTCTCTCTCTCTCTCTCTCTCTCTCTCTCTCCCCTAAACTTTTGTCTCTTTATTCAATCAATAAATACTTTTTTGTTCTCTCTATTCATACTCTTATAAAGAAATGTTGAATCCGATAATGAATTTTCATTTTGAAATAATATTTTTTGTTTTGTAATAATTTGTTTTCCAATATATAAGTCATTTGTTAGTATCTTATCATAGACTGCAATCAAATGTCTTTTTAATCCATTGAATATTCTTTGATATCGAATACAATTGTTTGTATTGAAAGGAGCCGTTTGTCGAATAATGATAATAAGTGCACAAAAAGTGACAAAATATGGTATAAAATAGTTTTGGTTTATAAGAGAAGAAACTTTTTTGCATTGTTATAATGAGACTTATATTGAAGGCATTCCAGAATTCTTATGCGTTTATATGTCCCTCGAGTACTACCAGTTCTAATAACTTGGAATAGGAATAGTAGTTCAGAGATGTTGTACTCTAATGGATATGCAGTCGTAGTCGTAGTGGTAGTGGTAGTCGTGGTCTATGCTCTCAATGACTGAGCCGTTCCTCTTGTGTCTCACAATTGCTGCTAATTCACGAACGGAAAATGCAATACAATGGTCAGTCAGTCCAATACGACTGATCCGTTTCCAATATGTGAGACATTCTACATTCTGTGCTTCTCATATATCCATTTGAGGCCTCTTTATATAATGAAAGCCCACGACTCCTATACAGTCCCCAAATACGAACGCATTTTGTTGATGAGCTTAAACTTATGACCAATTTTTGGTTATTATTGCTCTAAATATCTTTTATTTTATTACTCATTTCTATCATTTCTATGGACTCTATCTATACTTTAGTGTCAGTCCATTCCACTTCTTGCGTTCCAAATGCATCCATAGATTGCATTCTCAATGTATACGTGATTTCAAATCTATGTTCTCAAGTGGCACTGGCTCTGCATTTGGAACCGGAGCTGCCTGTGCTGGTCACCCCATATGTATGTATGAGCCACAGTGTTGGTGTGTTTGATGTGATGTTGTTGTGCCAGTTGATTGATGATGATTTAATCCTGGTTTATATGGCCAAAGGGTGGTTGTGCTGCGCTGACCATTTAGATGTAATACATCATACCTTAGCTCTTTCAGCTCAGACCCCAATCACACAACACAGCTCTGGTATTCTTCTCCAAACGCATTACACCCATAGCTTTGGACACTATCGCTAACTGTGTTATACAATTCGATATTCTTATCATTTTTATGCTTTTCTTATAAGATATAACCAAAAAAAGTTTTACTTTTCTCTACAAAAAAAAACTTAATAATAAATATGTGGCTTAAGATGTGTTACGAAAAATATATGAGAATTATATTTAATGTAATATCTCATAAAATTTAAAATTCTTTTTAGATATTTTTTTAATGAGAAATATTTTATGATTTTATATTTCGATGTTATTTATGATTTTTTTCTTCATTTTTTCAATTTAGGTAAGAAAATGAAAAAAGTTTCGTTACATTTGAAGAATATTTCAATTAGAGATTGGAATCTGGAGTATAACAGAGCAAATGTCTGATACGTTTGCACACATACTCTGCTCTACTGTACTGTACTGTACTGTACGGTACAGTCTGTACACTCACTGTATGTATGGAGAGAGAGGAGAGGAAAGAGTGAGTGCACACGTAATCTGATGATTAAAGTCAACTATTTAGCTGACAGTTCACGTTCTCCGTCTACTTCTTTTACTTTCTTTTACTTCTTTTCCAACCAAAAGGTTTTTTTTCAATAATTAAATGAAAACTGAAAGTAAAAAACGGAAAAAATAACTCAACTTTTAATACATCAAATATTTTATTTTTTATAACTTAAATATTATTACTTTTTAAAGAGCTGTGCAATCGGTTTATTGCTGGCAATATAACTCTCGTAAATGAATATAATTTTATATTTTATTTCTATTTATTTTATTTTACGATTTTTATTAAATTGTGAGAAAACACTTAATTTCTGCACAAATCGTAATCGCAATTCGAGTTCTCCTCTGCTTTTTTGTATTTTTATGGAACCAGAGATAAGAACTGGTGGTTATGATTGAGGTTCTCAGTCTTTGTCTGTGTTTTTGGTTTTGGTCAATAAGAGCTAACGGATCCATAAAATTTTTACGACAATATAAAATGAGCGATGTAATACATTGGCTCTAATTTTGCCTATGCTTTGCCTACGTCTATACCTCTATGCCTTCACTTATGCCTATGTCTCTCTCTCTCCCTCTCTCTCCTGCTCTCTTCCCCGTTCTCTCTCTCTCTCTCTCTCTCTCTCTCTCTCTCCTGCTCTCTCCCCCGTTCTCTCTCTCTCATCATTTCAATCATTATTATTGTGTGTGAGAGCCGTAAATAGCATTTCTCTGCAAATGATTTACAACAGTTTTATATACCAAACATAACAAACACAATACAATACTAGTATTATTTGCTTCTTAAATGTTATGCTAGTTTTCTGTCTTTCATTTGATTCGATGCTCTTTTGTTCAAAATTTTTTCAACTCAACTATTTAACTCTTATTTAAATCTTAATTTCCCTTAATTTTTATGTCTTTAGTATAAAGTATTTCCGTAGTATTTAATTCTTTACTAAATAAATTAGCATTTTAAAAATATTAACAAAATATAAATTAGTTTTTTTTATTTCAACTAAATTGAAATGAATTTTTAATTAAATATTTTATAATTATTTTTACTTTTGAAAAGTATCTTTTATAAATGAAAAAAGTATTTTATTATTTATTGAATTAATAAAATAAATGTTTTTTTGTGTCGCCTCTATTTTCACAAAATTTTTACATAAACCCTCTCCTCTCCCCTTTCTCTCTCTACCGTTTACTCTCTACTCTATCTATGAGTATTCATATATGCATTTCATATACAGATATACAGTAAGAGTAGAACCTTTTTTTAATATGTTAATGCATTAAATTGAATGCATAGCTAAAATTTGTAACAACAGTAAAACGAAAAGTTATACTAATAATGCGATGCCTTTTTCCTGTTGTCCCTCTCTCGATGTGTGCTCTCTATCTCTCCCTCCTCTCTCCATCCCTCTCACAGTGCAAAAGCGATTCATTTTATATTACAATTTCAAAAATTGGTGCATTACTTAACGGCACTTACACTATAATAGAATTTAATACAGCGATCACTACTTTCTGCTGGCCTTAAAGTTTGTTCCGAATGTGTTTGCCTACAGTTCGCACATCTATTTCGACATCACTTTACTTTACTGATTGAATTTTGAGTGCAGTTTCTCTCCAATCACTTATATAAGCAACAGAAAAAATCAGTTTATTGTATAAATGTATGAGTTTTAGTCTAATATGAAATGCGCACAAAAATTCTCTGCCTTTCGTTGCTTTCATTTCAGTCACTTCTCTCTTCTCTCCTCTTTCTCTCTTCAAAATATATTTCACACAATTTTCAACTAATTTGCAAATGTGTCGATTCAAAACTCTGAGCATTACTACTACTACTACTTGGCTTCACAGCTCAGCCAATAAAGTTTGGAATGTTTTTAGAGCCAAAACGATTGAAAGATTTTTTAGCATAAATTCTATTACATTACACATACTTTTACTTTACTTTACTTTAAATAACATACAAAAACACTAAAAATTTATATTAAGTTTTGTATATTTTATGGATATATTCATGCCTTTGACTTATGCTATACAGGAAAGGCCAACAAATTCTGTGTCACAATATTTCTCTTCTTTTCACTTTATATCCCTATTTGTGATGTAAAGTGAATTTGTTTTTCTTTACCAAATCAACTAAAACACTGAACAGTCTTCGCTCTCATTCGATGTTTTTTCATTTCTGATTTACACTTAATTTTTTTTACTTATAAATACTTATAAAAACGTTTACATATATTCGCATAACAAATAGGCATTACTTGAATTTCTCGACGATTTCTTAAATTTGTTTCAATTATATTTTGAAGTTTGAATATTTGAATACTTTTGTTATAATAATTGCTAAAAAAGTTATTGTTTGAAAGTATACGAGTTTTTAATTACTTTTGTCAAGTTATGCTTTTATTTTTAAAAAATCGTAAATAATTTTTTTTATTTGAGTAATAGTTTTAGTAATAGATTAATAATATATAGTTTTCAAACAAATTTTCGAATAATAATTTTTTCATTTTTGTATGACTTCCTTCACTTCTGTCTCTTCTGGTGTGTTCTTATCTGAAGAATAATTAAAATTTCGAAACTCATAAATCAATTTCATATTAAATTCCAGCAAATTATTACATTTTTAGAGTAGAATCAACTAAAGCATAACATTTTCTAAATGATAACTTAATTAAATGAGTTGTTAATGTAATTTATAAGGTTAGTCACTTCAGACTCTCTCTCTCTCTCTCTCTCTCCTGCTCTCTCCTGCTCTCTCCTGCTCTCTCTCTTGCTCTCTCCTGCTCTCTCTCTCTCTCTCTCTCTCTCCCCTGCTCTCTCGTCATACACAGCATTCATACAAATATACAAAAAAAAGTTTTGGTTTATTTTTAAAGAGTCGAACCCCTCTCACAAAAATGTGTATTCTATTGGCCGATCGCCAGTTATATAACTCAATTCATTTTCTCGTTTTGAATAATAACATCAATTAAAGCCTTAAGTTATTGGAAGAGTTTATTAGATTTAGAGTTTGAACAATAAAAAAGTGTTTTATTTATATTTTATTTATTGTTCCAAAAATGATTACCGAAGAGATGATTGGAATGTTATTTGACTGCAAACTGATCCGATATATAAAACAGTCCGACATCTTTCGCAAACACATGACAGACAACTCTTAGGGCTTTAAATAGTTTATATATTTAACTCTTTTTTTTATTATTCGTCAAACTCTTAGCAACTCTAAAAAACAGCAATTTTTATTGGCTTTGCTTTTGGTTGGTTTGCACAAAAATATCTCGAATTTAAGTGCAAACACACCGTTGAGTATATATACGAATAGTAGAGTATTTGAGTATTTGCGAACTCTTTGCTTCTCTGTATTTTGGGCCACATTCACAGCAGTCAAATGATTAGATTTATGAGCCATTACTGGAGGTCCCTTCGATGGGATGTCTAGGCATCGATCCGGTGCCTTCCGAATGTAACTGTATATATGCCATAACTTTTCTAATCTCTCTTTTTGTTGTTGTTGTTGTAATAAGTTATATAAAGTTCGTTAAAATAATTATAATTTTTACGTTTATTTAATTCATTATATTTATTGTATTCACTCTTTGGGCTCATCATTAGTGTCACTGACTCTGAACTTAATACTGTTTGTTATAATAGTTTTATTGTTATAAGTTATAAAAATTTAGTATATTTTATATGAATAAAATTTTATTTGAATTTGGGAAATATAACTGGTCTCCGATATACCGTCACTCTATCTCTTGATTTAGCAGTCATTTTATGTTTGAAAAGTCGATTCTTGTTATTAACATTAGTCTACATTACATTGAATGCATGGAATTAGAGTCAAAGCCGAACTCTATTATAATTTTATTAGACTTAACAGAACACCAGATCCGAACAGAAGTTCATTTGTGAACTGAAAATCCGGAAAAAATTATATAATAGAGTGGATCCTATCGGTAGACGAGGCCCAGCGTATAAGTGCAATGACTTTCATCTTATCTCTTATACAACACTTTACTATTTTTATTGTCCCCCAGAGAAAGCCATCTGTCAAAAAAGCTCAGCCATTCTCTCCGTGTGTATGAGCTATGCTATGAAAACTGTATGAAAATACATTTCGTATACCAGTGCTCTTCCTCCCATACTCTCTATGCCATTGTGGGGCCAATGCATTGACTATCGCTTTACACTTATAAACATTTTCGTGATTTTTCAGACCTAAACAGACAAAACTTGCCTCAAGAGAGTGGTCTCTACTATCATTTCATGTATTATATGTCATAAGAATATCTGCTCTCATACTCTCATAGCTCATAGTTTTGTTGTATATATTTTAAGTGTCGATCCCTTCCATACACACTATTATTGTTGCAGTTATTTTAGTCCACTATTTCGTTGCTCTTTTCTGGATAATTGTGATCGTTATGTGCTATTCAACCAAACACTCTCTCAATGTTCTCAATGAGTGTCTCAACTAATAAGTATTGCAAAAAATATTATTGTATTTATCGTTTGGTTGCTTCGAAAAAATGACGAAAATGACGAACTCGTTATACAAGTCTTTTTGAAGGGAACAGGAGAGGGGAGGGGAGGCAGATGCAGACAGAGAACACAAGTGTGTGCCGAACCAATAGATTGGATTAGACGAGACAATACATACGTACACTACTGTATAGTAGATAGTGTGTAGTTTTCCAGAGAAGGAAAGTTACATTTTCTGGTCCAACGAATTTGTAGTAATTTTTTAGTGAAAATGACCCCTCCGTGAGTCGATGCCAACTCGAATGCACATCAAATCTCTGTTTTATATATCTATTTCTGGTGTAAATGTTGGCCTTAACTGTGTTTCGCATTTTATTTTAGATTTTGAGTTTACAGTTGAGTATTTGTATGGTTCGTATGGTTTACCGCTATAATTGTGTTTAAATCAAATGATATTTTTTTAAACTTTAAAGATGTTTAAGTAGTTTAAAGTTTAAAATTGAGGGGTGGGTGCGAATCGGTGTTATGGCTTAAAATTTTATATATAAATCGACGATAAAATGCTTTTTAAATTTATTTTAGTTTTTTGTTTAAAGTATATACTAGTTTTGAATTGAAATAATTCGATATTTAGAGAAATGGGATGAAAAATTTGATGGAAAATAAGGGCATAAAAAGGCCTCCAATGGATTGGCTCTCTGTTGCTCTTTTTTCCTATTGTACTCCACAATACGACCCATTATTTTTCACTTCTTTTATTTCATTTTGATTTTATTTTTTGTTTGCAATTTAATACTCTCTTCTCCTTCTCGAAGAGATTTTAACTCAAGATTACACTCAATACTAACCAAAAACATATACAATTGGTTGCAAAAGTGCAGTTTATTGAATTTCAAGCATGCAATTTATATATAGTGCGCAATTCGAAATCGGTTTGATATTTACTATTTTTGTTCATTAATATTTATATAGTTTATAAAATGTACAAATTTATTGATTAATTCTGGAAGAAATAAATTACTATTTATTTATTTTAAAAGATTACTAACATGTTTACTATAATCAGATTAGCTCTACTCTGATAGCAATTAACACGAATATATTTATATTATCGAGAAAGGATTTAGAAAACATTTCAACAAATTGTTTAATTAATTGATTATTTATTACTTAAATATTAATTGAAATTTTGTTGCTATAGTTGAAGTAATAAAAAAGCCAAAATATATTTAAATTTAAAAATTGTAATAATTTGAGATAAAGATGAAAATGGCTTTAGAAACTAAACTGACTAATTAAGACCAAGTAAAATTGAAATAAGCGGGCCGACACATTTTAGCATTTGCTTGTACATTTAGTCTCTAATTTTATTGTGGCTCATATTGTATGCATTTAGGTTTGCGTTATGTAACTCACACTCGGCTCGCAATTGTGTGGTGCGAGTCGTTCACAGTAGGGGTCAGTCATCTGCTGGTAGAGCCAATGACTTTCACATAAACCCCAAACCCCTGTTTGAAATATTCTTCGAATTGAAAAAATATGAATTATCTGATTATTATTGTTATTATCAAACCCTAAAGTCAAATGTAGCGCTCAATTCAATTAAATAATGTGTCGCTAATAATATTACTTCGATATAAGTATCGCTAAAATTTATATATATTTATAAAATTGTTTTCTATCTGTTTTGCATATATAGCGCTCTCTTACTCTTATAGGGCTTTGCATTGAGAGATGATATCATTCTCTCAGATATTATATGTATCCTCTGTTTGACAGCATTTGATAGGAATGTGATGCGAAACACCAGAGCCGACAGTGTTCTCGTGCTCTTCTGTTCTACACTACTCTCAGATTATTTTCAATACATTTACTACAGAACGAGAGGCCGGGAGAGAAGAGAAGAGAATGCGATATATGTGAAAAATTCATTAAATATTCGCGCCGTTAATATTGACGGCGCGACCGATTTGCGGAACAGCACAACAAAAACTTTTTGTTATTAAAAACTTAGTTTCGAACTAATATTTCGCAATATATGCTACCATTGAATATGCTTATGCTTATGCTTATACGTATGCTTAGCCTTGTACTGAGTATTGAGTACTGAGTAGAGCTGCGTCTACTGTATTCGTACAGTAGATGGTCTACACTTGGGATATGTGCCGTAATATTATATCTCATATGAGATACAGTACTGTATGTTATATTATTTTGAAGAACTGGTTGTGTTTTGCCATTTTGATGATATGTCATCCAACAACATGCGAACGGGAATAACATCTGCTGCTAAAGCCTACTATTCTCTCCTCTCTATCTCTACCATTCTCTGTTATTCTCTACCATTATATATATATATTTCTTCTTCTCTACTATTTTTTATTATATATTTTCTCTGTTTGAGCCATAACTGACTTTTCTCTAACTCTTATAATAATATGATATGTAATGATGGCATCTGTACTCTATGTGTTATATCACCGACTGTTTCAATACATATTGTGTTTAGTGTGAGAGCACAAGCTTTTCACCAGATCTGGCATTTTTGTAATTAAAAGTCAAAAACTTTTGGATCGCATACACACAACACATACAACAAATACTTGACTACTTCTCTGCTCTGCTCTTCTCTGTTATGTTGTATTTTACTGAATATTATATAAATATATATAAAATTATGTTTAATAAAATTCATTAAATAGTTATGAGTTTTGTTGAAAAATTTTCTCAATTTATTCGTCTGTTTCACTATAAGGGAATTCCATCATTTCATATCAGAGCCGCACATCTAACAAATTATTCGCATTAATAAAATTATTTCAATTCAAGAGTTAGTTTATTTTGGTTCCATTTTTCTAAACTATTTTTAATTCATGAATAATATAATTGAAAATTTAATTTTTGTAATTTATTTTTATTTCAAGGATTAATACGTGAAATATTTGCTCTTAATTTTTATTATTGCTTTCAGACATATTTGAAATTTAATTTTTCTGTAAAACAAATTAAAACTAAACTAAAGAAAAGATATATTGGAAACAATAAATTACTTTTTAGCAGAAAAACAAGAAAATAATTTGATTTTTCCTGCGTTTGAATTGAGGTGATGTCTGATAGAGAAATGAAAAATATTCCATAATTTGGCCATAAATGCAGTGAAAATCGCTATTTTCTTGTTTTTATTGGGCGTTGAATGGTTTGGTTGAATAGCGTTTACAGCAAATGAGTTGAATAGCGAAGTAATACTGATATTCGACGAGTGCTTTGCTTTGCTTCTCCAGTCAGTCCTCAGCTTCAACTGATGCACCTTTTCTTATACTCTATGATACTCTACTCTAGGTATGCCTTTTCTGATCGCTATTTGGGTGCGTATAGATTTGGGTATACATTCAGCTCAGCCTAACTAAGTTTAGAAACGTTTGATATATTTTCGAGTTATATATCGAATATATTTTCTATCTATATATACGAATATTTTTAATGTCGAATGAATTTGAATCAAAAAATTAGGAGAGAATAGGGTTTCGCCCAATTACTTAGTATTCAGACCTGTGCTCGTGTTGGCGCTGGCCTGTAGTGATCGCACAGTTTCTGTTTCATTCAAATGGCAGACGTGTTGTGCGGAATGAAAATGAATATTGCGATCGAGTGGCGAACAGAGATATCGACAAATACTCACTAATAGACCGCTTCCATCACTAATATTCAAATGTCACTCACATATACATACATACATACATATACTGTACAGTCCTCATAGCTCTCATAGCCCTTACAGCCCTTTACTGCCCAAACATTGGTTTATTGTCGAAACGATATACAGTTTCTAATTCTTTTAACTCTATATCAACCAAACACTCCATCAACCGATTTGCCCGAATCTCTCTCTCATCCCTCGAAGAAAAAATGTTTGAACTCATACTCAAACTCTCAACTCATTAGTTATTGTTTTCAATTATATTGTGAGACTAGAGGAACGGTAGGAAGTCATCCCGTTATCTATAGACAGTTTTGAGATTTTTTCGAGCCCTCTATTATGTGTCAGCTCCGGCCTCTCTCTTCCCTACTCCCTTTTCCTCTCTCCCCAGCTCTCTCTCTCTCTCCCCTGTTCTCTCTCTCTCTCTTTCTCTCTCCTGTTCTCTCTCTCTCTCTCTCTCTCTCTCTTCTGCTCTCCCTCTCTCTCTCTCCCCTGCTCTCTTTCCCTCTCCTAGTTTTCTGTTTGCTCTAAACATTTATAGTTTGAAAATTTTTTCATAGATTATTCACTATTCTTATCAATATGTATAATGCAATTCATTTGAGAAGTTTTTATACGATTTTTTGTAAAATTTTCTTTTTTATTCATTTTGTGCGCGAAATATTTGACACAATTTATTCCTCCCTTTGCTCAACACAAACGGCTCATCTCTTTTGTCACTGTTCTGTCCAACATCTCTCTAAAACCATTTCCAGTATTGCTAGCATTTTATATATATATATCTCTACTGTTCCTCTCGTTAGTGATTTATATTTTTCTTTCTTTTCAAGTGATTTCTATTCACTTGTTTGTTGTTGTGATACAAATTCGTGAGACTTTTAAAACGTTTGTCCATTTTTCTAGTTCTCTCACTCTGTTCTGTCCTTTTGTATAGTGAGTCCAACTGTTTGTATGCAAAAGAAATGCTTTTAAAAATTGATACGTTTTTATATATGGCATACAATCGCTCTTCCCTTTCTTCCGAGTGCACCGAACGTGACATTTATGTTAGTTTTCTTTCTCTTATCTTTAGATTTAATTTTAAAAATTTAATTCCCGTTTATTTTCAGTCCATTATTTATAGCTCTGGACCTAAACATATAATAAATTTTATCATTCAATTCTCTCCCATCTCTCCCTCTCTTCTATCGATTCGATTGTGAAAATAAATTGAAATGAAATATATTTTTTGATTGTAAAGCAAAAGAATTAGTCGACAAATAAAAATATTTGATCGATAATAATAGATAACAATAAGAGTTTAGATAATAAATACTAAAATTTTAAATTTACTTATTATTTATTGGGAAAAGTTTTTTTTTCAATTACTTAAACATAATATTATTTTAAAAATATAATTGCAAACCATATGTAAATATAACAATAATAAAAGTATACATTTATTTATACAATAAAAGTATAGTTTGTGTTAAACATTATTTTAATAAATTAAGAGAACTAACAAAATAGTATAGAATTATATTATATTATATTATTATATTATATAAAACATTAGGAAAGAGAGAAAACATATTATTGTGGAATATATGGATGTGATATTAAATGATAGAGCCAACTGAACGTGCCAATGACACACCTCACTGCCAACATTATAAGGGGGAGGACTGGCTATAATGATGTGATACTTATGTGCCGATACATATATATATGTATATATTTTTTTAATATTAGTATTATAACTAAAAGTATTTTTTATATCGTTTAATGATTTGCTGTTAAGTTTATTGAAGCCTTTCATGTGTGCTATTTCGGATCCCCTCTCCCTCTCAACTCCCTGTGCTTTTTGCACTATTAAAAAACCAATTTTTTTTATTTAATAGCGACTGTGTTTTAAAAGTGCTTTTTGGTTGATCACAGAGAGTGAGAAAAATTATTGTGTGGAGTGTGAACTTGAATGGCATTAGATTTATATTTGTATAATAATGATTGCATATATTAATGTCCATATTCTCTCTTTCCTCTCTCTCCCTCTCTCTCTCCCTTTCTCTCTGCTATTCTTTATTACTCTCTGCCCAACTCTCTCGCTATGTATATATTTGAACCCAAACAAGGTATCGACGCCCAGACGCCCACAAATAACTAGTTTTTATATTTATATATTTATATTCTCTATTCTGAGCCCTGACACGCAAGTCGGACATTAAGTCAAAAAATGTTGTGAACAGAGTTGGAGAGCAAAACATTGTTCAATACAATAGCGATTCGAATTTTGCTTTCTCTCTTCCTCCCTCCCCAACTCTCTCTCTCTCTCTCTCTCTCTCTCTCTCTCTCTCTCTCTCTCTCTCTCTCTCTCTCTCCTCACTCTTATTTCTATCTCTATTTTCACATACTCTCAACTATTATAGCTTTTAGTGAGTGTTCTCTCTCTCTCTCGCATACATCTAATCACATGAAAATTCATGAAATAGTTTTGCATCTCTGAACTCAACTTTTATATATTTTCCATACTCTCCATACACTAAATACTTGTGCAGAACATTTATATGCATTTTATATGAATTTTGCCTCTATTTCGCTGCACATATCAAACTAAAAGATAAGGAAAGTTTTGTTTAAGCTATGATTAGAATTTTTTTATTAAATGAAGTTTTTTTTATCATTTTTTTACTCTCTTTAATGTTTTGTGTCTTTGTGTTAATTTCAGGATTGCTTTTCATTAAATACAATCTCTATCTATATGTATGAGAAACGGAGAGATTTTTTCGCTAAAAAATAGATCAATTTATTTAGTATCGATCCCGGAGTCAGACGTAACAGAAAAGCACTCGTATTGTACTGTACATAGAGTTCAGTACATATTATACGAAAAAGTTTTGCTTTGCTTTGCTTTAGTGTGCGTTTTGCTTGCGTCGCAAGAATTAACAATTAACTCATGAAAATAAGTGTTGGAAACAATGGCAACACTTTTGTGTTTAGTTTTCAAATTTATATAATATCAGTGAAAACTCTGTGAGGAGTGACTGAGAGTTTGAATAGAGAATGAATGCAAACTCAAAATAAAGGCTAAAACTCTCCTAAATCAATATCAACAGCACACCAGCTCTCTCTCCCTCTCCCTCCCTCTCTCTCTCTCTCTCTCTCTCTCTCCCTCTCTCTCTCTCTCCCTTCCTCTCTCTCTCCCTTCCTCTCTCTCTCCCTTCCTCTCTCCCTCTCTCCCTCTCTCCCTCTCTCCCTCTCTCCCTCACAGCCCTCTCTCGCTCTTTCCTCCAAAGCAGAGCTATGTTTATGTAATACAACATTAGTGCATGACTTTTACTCTCATCCAATTTACTCACTCAGCCCTCTCTTTCCTTCTCTTACTTTAATTTTGTTTAAAATAAATTGATTGAAACGAAAAGAAAGGAAAAAAGTTTTTCTAAATTTCAAAACAGTTTTATCTAATTTAATGCTTTTTTGCTCTTTCGGTCACTCATTCCATACCAATTCATTCAATTCTCTCTTTATTCTCACCAATTCTGTTGTGAAACTCAGATTCTGTTTCTCTGGTTTGGCTTCACTTTATGTCCATTTCGTTCTTTAGGGAAATGTTGTCCAAATTCATTCAATTCATTTCCAACTCCCGGTCTCTCTCTCCCTCTCCCATGCTCTCCCCCCTCTCTCGACTGCCTCTCCCGTCCCTCCCAACTGGTCTATGAATAAAAGAACGCGTATTTTGTTGTAATCGATATCTATATATTGGAATGCAATTGGATTTGATTCAAACATTTCAGTGCCGTTTGAGTTTGAGTTTTGCAATTGTGAAATACAAATGAATTGTTGGAAACATAAAAACCAAAACCAAAACCAATGCCAACGACTTTAGAACTTGAAGCGTCCAATTCTTCCGAAAACTTTTAGCAGAAAATTTCGCTAACTTTTACTTAAATTACTTTTTTTGCTCAACAAATCGACAAATATATTCTTGAGATTGAAAAATCCGAAATCTTTCTCTCATTCTCTCCCTCTCCCCACAAGTTCTCTCTCAGTTATTGAGCTCTTTCTAAAATTATTCTCAAAAGCATTGAATTTCTTGGTCTAAGAGTTACTTATTTATATATTCTATTTGCTATGGCTTTGATCTGTGTTTGAGTTAGAGTTTGAGTTGCTTTTACTCAATCGTAAGTAGTATTGCATTTGTGGAACAAATATAGAAAGAGTGAGCAAAGAGATTGAGATTGAGATGAGTTTGGCCTCAAGTCATCTGAACTTATATTATATATATAAAGTCTTTATCTATTTTCTGACAATGCATTCTCTCAGCCCAACAGAATTGCACCAAAATTGCATTCAAATGGTAATTGAGATACTCTCTCCTCTTAGGCTTCAATTATTGCTATACTTTTCGCGCATTTTATATAAAAATATTTAATACATCTATGCATTAGGTTTTTATTATTATTTGCATTCAATTCGATCAAACTATTTATGGTTTGGCTATCAATTCATTTGCAGATTTTATTTAATTTTTAAAATTATTCTTTAATTGATTAATATTTTTGTTTAAGAAAAATTAAAATTTATCTCTGATTGTGATCGACTTGTGAGGGCCAACAAGTACTACAAGTACTGTACATGTGATTAGTAGTGATATATACTGTATATTGTAGAGAAGGCATGAGTTGTTGGTTTGTTTTTCCAAATTTCCAGATAGTCTTTTGCCAAATATTGGATCAGTTTCTGTTGAGGTTCTGTTTCGAAACTAACTTTTTGGTCACTAATGCAAACGCATTGGTATGGGAGAGCAGGAGCAGAGAGAGAACACAGGGAGTCGTAGAGATGGATGGAATTGTCGTGCATCTGATGGTCTGGTGTAGAGCTCGCGTGCAGAGCACTGACTGCTCTTTCTTGTGCGAAATTCGGTCCCTTTTTCTTCTTTTCCAGTCTCTGGTGATGAAGGGTTTAATGAGCCATAAGTAAAGATTTGGTAGTTTGCCATTCGGCTGGCAATGGGAACACCAGATCTGCCTTTGCTCGCTCTATGTGCTATATGTGCTGCGACTCTATTATAGCTTTTCGGATAATAACTTAAATGATTGCGAGAATAATCTCATTCAGAGATAAATACTCTCTATATATATAAAAATATCGTATATTCTGTGTATTCTATCTTTGTTTTCGGTCTTATCTCAGAAAAGTTTGTTCGCTTGAGTAGAGCGACCTCTTTCGGACATACCGTTCCCCTCCCGCCTCATTAGTATGACATGTGAGAGAGCCTTTAAAATATGAAAAGTTAACTTTTTGTTATAAACTAATCAAAAAACAATTATATATTTCGTAAAATGATTGATAATGCAGATGTTATCAGTTATTTTGTAGATTAATTTTTTTATTCGCCATAAACGCTGTAAAACACTTAAACGTTTGGTATTTATATTAAGTTAATACAGTTTTGACAGTTTTAGGCGCAAAATATTCTCCAATTTTTTAGTTATACTGTATGTAAGTTATGTGTGTGTTGTGCACCGAAATGATAGCATTACTGCATTACTATATCAATAGTGTCTAACAATTTATCAAAACCAAACCTCTTGAGAAGATACTCCTGTCATCCATTGACACAATACTCGTCCATCTTTGAAGTTGATGTTAGGGATGGAAGTGTGGCTTTGGGTTAATGTTACACAAACTCTATAATAGTTTTAGTACACTCTTCCAGATGTGTCTCAAATAGAGTCTACTCTACTATTCATGCGATCCTTTTGCTAACGACTTCGCATTGACAAACCATTTATGAATCTATTGGTCATTGTTTTTCCACAACAGCATCAGAGCATCACGAATAAAGCATCACCAGTAGAAGTAGCATGGCTAATTTTCGAATTGGCTAATATTTGCTATTTGAATTGAATTTTCTTAAACTATGACATTATTAATCATGTTATATCTAAATAGAAATAGTTTATGGCTTAGATCAGATTTTTTTTATAAAATGAATTTTTTATTTTTTAAGATAAAAAGTTTTTTCGGGGAATATGTTTCGAACTAATGCCTGTTTGGCCACAAAGCGAACATAGAGTAGGAATCGAGCATTAGTTGAGTTAGCTCTTGCATATTGAGATCGTGTAATGCGTTTCGAAGGCATGCCATCTCATTCAGTTCCACAATCTCCTTCTCGTTCTTCATCTCCTGTCCCTCTCTGTCTCCTTTCAATGTGATTAATGGCCAAAACGCAATCCAAGCGTCTTGTGTGCAGACGAACGGCCAGAACAGACCAATCCATTGGTGTCTTGTTTTTCTTAGGCCTCTACGCCCTTCGCCTGATTTCGAGTGCGGGTGGAGTGGAATGTATGGCTTGTTATCACTTTCTTGTACTCCATCGCCTTGTCTCGTCTCCCTCTTCTCTTCTCTCCTCTCCTCCCGTTCCTCTAGATTCGTGATGGGCTTCACTTTTGTGGTTCATTTATTTATTACTGAGCCTTCCGTTCATCTCCGACGCACTGATTGATTGATTTATAAAAATTTTTTCACCGAAAATGAAGTACTTTTCTCTTAAACTGTGAAACAAAATTGTGCAGACATTTGGTCACAGTTTTTAAACTAATTTTTATCCACTTTTTAAACATATTTTTCGTATCAATTCATTCATGAATATAATGAAAGTCATTCTAAAAAATGGAAATTTTTTCCAATGATTTAAACGACTAAAAGAGCGTTAATTAACTATTTATTTATTAAGTTATGGATTTTATGAACGATTAAATTCAAACGACTCGTCACTAGAGATATCGTCAGCTAATTATTCAAATAATTTAAATACAAAAAACGAAATTTAAATAAAAAATTCAAATATATTTGCATTACTATAATTTCTTTAAAAATGCCTTGTACATAAACGACACAAATATGTTATATAAAATGTATTTTTCAATGTTATAATCGGTTATGAAGAAAAAAAATTTAATCAACACATTATTATTATAGCATTTTATGGATGTTTTTGTCCAATTTTTTTCCGCTCACTCGTTCACTCGATTCTGTTTTGCATCTTAACCCTCAACTGTGCCATACATACAGTGCCATATAGTGATCAATAAGCCATTAGTGTAGGGAAAGAGAGAATTTTTTTAGACAATGAAAGTGAGACTCAATATACAGTATATACAGTATAAGAGAATATTAGAGAAACACAAAAGAATACTAAAAACGTATAGTAAAACCATAATAAGTTTCTTATATGTGTTGCAAATTAAAGCATAAACGCATGAATGTATGAATTTTTTCACTATCAAACTCTCACTCTTTTGCTCATTCATTGCTTTTGTAACAAATACTACTAAATTGCTATAAGTTTTTTATATATATGTGCAGTACAAGTGCTCTTCGTCAACCATTTCTTATGCATGAGAGCACATAATCAGCCCTTTTCTTGTGTGCGACAAAAATATGTAAAATGTCATTATGTGTGCAATTTCTAAGTTATGAATAAATTTTTTTTCAAACAGTTTTTCCTTCATTCGAAATCCATGCCATCATTAAAAATGCATTTAAATTAGTTTTTTCTAATGGTTTCAGAATTGCAAAGTTTAGAATAGAATTGAAGAATAAAATTGAAAAACAAATTTAGAACTGATGGCTAAATCGATTTTCCAATCGTTTTATGTAAATATCGTTTGATTTTTTGTTTGTCTGATTTTCTTGCCTCAAGAACAAATCTGAACGAAATCACATAAACAGCTAATTATAGACAATAGTAATCACGAGTTGTTCGTCTCATCACTTCCTCATAAGTATTAGAGAACTACTAAAAAATAAGTGCTCTATAAATAGAGCAGTAAAACAACTGGTAGTTTAACTGCCAATACATTTAGTGTTTGATAGCAAACGTATTGTCGTTTAATACCCATTCTCTCAGTGCTAACGGTTTTCTCACTTTTATTGTAATTGTTTTATTACAACTTTGTGTTAAGACGTGTCTCTCAAACCGACTAATAATCTCTTGATTCCTGTTGTCTTCTCTCAATTCTGTCAGTCAATCAATTGGTAACAAAATTTGAGTCAAAAATTTCAGTCCGACTCTTGTAATTACATCATTCAATTGATTAATTACCAGTTGCTCTTACTTTCCAGTTTATGGGTGGGTCTGTCGTATCCGAACAGTCCTATTTACTGACATATTGTCACCCATTTTTCGTTCCTACTTTCAACTCATCTCTTATTCTTTCACTAACTGTCTATTACTTATCCGAACAGCTGTTCCTCTCTTTAGGTATGATTTCAGAACTCACTTCTTGACAATGAAATGAGTGATAGAAAACAAAACAAACACAAAAAATGGTATAAATAAATTGAAAAGTTTGGCAAAAACTAGAGATGAGATGATATTAAATTGTTAGATAAGATAACGAAATAACTCGATTCATATTCTCATTCAGACAGCAAAGCAAGTCTTTTTGATTCATTTTATATATCTATTTATCGCTCACTTAAACTATTTTTCTCATCACTTCTCAAATGTTTTCTCTTATTGCTCTAATTTGATGGAAGAGGTGTTAAACTAAAAAATACTAAATGAAAATTAAATCCATTTTTTATCTCTAAAAAAGATGAATTGAAGAGAAATTAAAAATAGTTATTTGTCTAATACTTATGGAACAAATAAGTTTGTGTTTAAACTGAAATAAATCAATGTTTAAGCAAAACCGAACCGTCTTTTAAGGTTTGCCTCAATCTCTCTCTTCATTAAATTAGATGAGTTTTTCTATATTTAAAAATACAGTACTTTTTATATTATTAAGAGATAATCAGATAATCTTTTTTATGTACTCATTGGAAAATGGGAGAGTCGGGAGAAATATCATAATCTTTTTATAATGAACTTTTATTTTCTTATAAAAAAATGATTGAGCAATAAATCGATCGATTTGTATGTCTATTCATTATGTATTCCTGTGCTCTCAGCTGTCATTTGCTCTGATATTAAGCTATAATGTTTGGCAAAGAGAGAGAGGGAGAGAGAGAGAGAGAGAGAGAGAGAGAGAGAGAGAGAGAGA
>JAQFXP010000974.1:0-22685 GCA_034693685.1 Belba bartosi
AATAATTAAATAAAATATTTATATAAACAAAATTTTTGTAATAGAAAATGATAATTAAAATATTTGTTTGCAAAATTAAAGACTTTGGCATCGCAATTTGCCAAATTTTTTAAAAATAAATAATATAGATTATAGTCTTTCATAAAAAGTATAAAACAAAATTTGCAAATCGCAATGCCAAAGTCTTTAATTTTGCAAACAAATCTTTTAATTATCATTTTCTATTACAAATATTTTGTTTATATAAATATTTTATTTAATTATTAATACTGCTTTGTGATATGTATGTGTTAGTAAAGAAATAATTAAAATATCTCATTTAGTTTGTCTGTAAACTAAATTTGAAATTCATAAAATGTAAGAAGATATTGTATTTTTGAATGCGCATAACTTTTTTAATGTTTCAATTACAGAAATTTTTTTGCACATTTCCCTATTATATCATATGCTTTTATTATGATTTAAATGATTTTAAAAAATAAGCAACTTTATCAATCTTCAGACAAATCCTTTATGAACAAATATATTAAAATGTAAAGGGATTGGCGGAAGATAGAAAAAAGTGCTTATTTTTTAAAATCATTTAAATCATGATTAAATCTTTTAATATAATAAGAAAATGTGCAAAAAAATTCGTAACTGAAACTTTAAAAAAGTTATACGCATTTAAAAATACAATATCTTCTTACAGTTTAAGAATTTTAAACTTGATTTACAAACAAACTAAAAAAGATGTTTCAATTATTTTTTTACTATTATATACATCTATATAAAGAGTTTTAATAATTAAATAAAATATGTATATAAAAAATTTTTTGTAATAAAAAATTATAATTGAAATATTTGTTTGCAAAATTGAAGACTTTGCCCTTGCGATTTTCAAACTTTCTTTTTAAAAAATAATATAGCTTATAATCTTTAATAATAATTATAGAACAAAAGTTGGAAATCTCGAGTGCAAAGTCTTCAATTTTGCAAACAAATATTTCAATTATAATTTTATATTACAAAAATTTTTTTTATATACATATTTTATTTAATTATTAATACTGCTTTAATAGATGTATATAATAGTAAAAAAATAATTAAATTATCTTTTTTAGTTTGTTTGTAAATTAAGTTTGAAATTCTTAAACTGTAAGAAGATATTGTATATTTGAATGCGTATAACTTTTTTTAATGTTTCAGTTACAAATTTTTATTGCAAATTTTCCTATTAGATCAAATACTTTAATCATGATTTAAATGATTTTAAAAAATAATCACTTTTTCTATCTTCCGCCAAACCATTTAAAATAAATATTAATTTTTTAACCAGAATAATTAAATCATGCCGCAGAATTGTATTTAAAGATTAATAGTTTTGTTTGACTATGTAAACCAGTTAAATTTTATCTATTATGTGATGTGAATCTTAAAATGTTTTATATGCTTTTGACGGCATTTATCTAAAAATCAATAAATTGCGTCTTTACTAAAATAGCCCTATTTTAATGTTTAAAAACTATATCTTTATTCTTAGCCGTTATCTAATTATAAAATAAATTGATTTAACAGTAAAATAAATTTTTAATAACTACAAATATATTTTAATCTTATAATGAAATTAACATTGATATAATTTATTATTTTACATTTTTTTAACTTTAATTTGTAAATTTAATTTTAAATTAAATATTTTAAAATTTATCTCAAGAAAAAATTTTATGAAAAATAATTAAATCAAACTGGAAATAATTTGCGTTAATAAATATAAATGTTGAATTTTAAAAAATAACTTGAACATAATAAACTATCAAAAGTTACCATCACATTTTATGTGCGAGTGGGTTAAACTGTAACTAACATTAACCAGGAAAAATGAAAAATGCTATATAGTTTATAAATATAGTCATAAATAACAAGAACAAAAATATTTTAAGAATCAAAGAATATTCCCTAATATTACATAACAGACATAATCTATATATTGAGAGAATAGTCATGCGTTTAGAGCGCAAAACTTGCTGTACTCTTACACTATGCAATATTCATACTTGACTCACAAAGTCAGTTTAAACGTACATGTACAATCGGCAACATTTTAAACAATAAAATCCCGAAAAATAATCTCGAATTTAAATAAATCTAAATTCTACTAAAAAAACTAAATAACAAATTTCAATAACAAATCAATAGCTAATGTAAAAATACGATCAAATTATCAAAACAAGTCACGTTATTAGAAACAAAACATAAACATGCGAAAAAATCAATAAATGGTCTATTATTGTTTTGTGAGTCATTTTGTGTGCGATGTATGTTTGCGCCGCTAAGGATAGACTAGACGTCGTAATCAATTTTCCAGTGGAAACACAATTTCTACAAATAAGAAATTTTTTTTTTGTGAGATTTCTATTACTTATTCTGTCGGCGACTGTCGGCCGAAGTTTTTCGTTAAATAGTCTAATGTTTTCCGCTTTTTATTTTGGCTACAGTTGTGTTGAGAAATAAATAAATAATTTATATTAATATTTAATAATGGGTTTCGATATGATTCGGTTCGAGCTGTTAGTCGAGCCGAAACACTATTACAGAAATGGTGACAAGGTTAATTGTATGTTGATTATTGAATTGAATGGTGTTTTAAAGTGTAAACATGTTTTTATGACGGCTGTCGGTGAAGTGAGAGCAAAGTAGGTTTTGTTTCTGACGTTTATTGATATTAATTAGCTTGTTATATTTGAACAAAAATTTTTATGTGATCATGTTTGAATTGATTTTTTAGTTTTTATAATCAAATAGAATGTTCAAAGATAACGCATTTTATGACTATTCCATTAAATTTGAGAGATTTGGGTTTGTATTTAAATTTATAAAGTTTAATTTATTAAATTTATTAAAATTTTTTTTTTAATTTAGAAATATTTAAAAATAATTTACTGTTTAAGAATAAATACTTTTAATATTTATATAACAAATTATGTAATATTTTTTAAAATTTTAAATTTAAGTTAATTTATTACGGACCTAGTTACGTTTTATTCTTCATTAATAAACATAATAAATTTTTTTCAAAATATGTTAATTATTACTAATAATTAGTTTTTAACATTTATTAGTTAATAAATTGAAAACAATTAATAAATTTAAATACTATCATTATATTTATATAATATATTTTAGTCATTTTAAACTCAATTAGCTTTATAATAAATTATCATTAATAAAACTTAAATAATGACTTTATATATTTAATAAAAGTTAATTTTTAAAATTTTTAAAAAACCTATATTCTTAAAATAAAACGTTATAAACATGCTAAATTTGGATTATCAGTTTAAAGATAACATTATTTTTATTAAGATATAAAATTGCCTTTATTTATTTTTATATTAATATTGAATCTAATATTTAGATAGTGCAATAAAAAATTTAATAAAATAAAATTAATCTAGTTTGTACAAAATTAAAACTGTCATAAATATAGTTTTGATGTACAACACACCCATATTAATCGTAAAAATATTTTAACGCCTAATATAATGGACAATTTGTTTTTGTACTGGGATTAAATTTTTATTTTAATTTGTATAATGTTTAATATAAATAACAATTTTTATTTTGCTTATGAATTATACAGTAAAATAAATAATAAAAATTTAAGTTATGTTTTTTATATAAAATTTTATTATGATAATATTTAAACTACTGTTTATATTATAGAAAAAAAGTTATATATATATATCAAGCAAAATTAGTTATTTTCTCTAACTATGAGTTTATTTTTGGTGACAACGCCAAATAGAAAAATAATTATTATTTTTAAAAACATTTCATAATATACATAATAGTTATTTGTATAATAGCCGCCACTGGGGGCGTTTAAGGGGGTTTTTGTTTAATTATTTTCTAACATTTATTTTAAGAAAAATTAAATCATATTTTTAAAACATTTAAATTTTAAACACAATTTTAAGTTTGTTTTTTATTACAGCTTAATAAAGTAATGATAAATATAAATAATTAATATATTTTGTTTATAAAATTACAGTTCATAATTTTATAATAAAAACCGTAATTTTACCGAATAAATTTATAAATTCTAAATATTAAAATTTTTGAAAATATACTCTAATTTAAAATTTATTAAAATTTGAATCTAAAATTCAAAAGTTTTAATTAAATAAACTAATTTTTCATATAGTATAAAGAGTTTAAAATTTCAAACAGAAAACCCCCTAAACGCCCTCAGTGGCGGACACAATACGAAAAAATATTTATTTTATAAGAAAATGTTTTTAAAAAATATTATTATTATTTGATATGCCGTGGGCACCAAAAATAAAATCATTGTAAGATATTTAAATAAATATAACAAACTAAAAAAATATAATTTAATCTAATTTACTTTAATTAAAAAAAATATAATTTTTATTCTTAAATAATTGCATATACTTTAAAATATTAAAAAAAAGTACATAATTAAATAAAAATAATATTTTATCAAACATTTTAAATAAATAATATTTAATAATAATTGACTTAATTACTTAAATTCATTTAAAATTATATAAAATTTATATAAAAAATTATTTATATTTTTACTTTCAATTGCTTGTAACCAAAAATATATTTACTATATTATTATTCATGATTATACTATATGCATCATAAAACATTTACAGTTTTATTAAAATAAAAATAATTTATTTAATATACATTAACTTTCAGTAAGAAACGACACAATTGAAACTGGAGTCTATAGAATACCATTTTATTTTTATTTAACCAAGTAAGAATATTAGCAATAAGTTATTTAAAATATAAAGATTAAAATAATTTGCCATTTAAATCAACAAGCGCATATTTGTCAACGTTCAAAGTAAAAAACGGACACATCTTGTATTACATCGAAGCGACAATCGATAAAAAAATATTTTCTGACCAAATATTCACAACGCGTATAGAAATTAAAGTCAAAACTCATTCAAATATTCCGCCACTAGATATACACGGCGTATGTTAACTTGATTATTATTTTATTATTATTTATTTGACATTACAGAATAATATACATAACTTTACATATTAAAATATATATTAATAAATATAACAATTTTACAATCTAAAAATTAATCTTAAAATTAATCGCAATAAAATTTCTAATAACATCATAAATATAAATAATATTAATTTATACTAGAATTATTAAAAACAATTTTATTTTAAATATTATTAGTAAACTTAATGCATGCAAATCAATTTATTAGTGCTTTTTAGTTTAAAATAACAACCAATAAATTTAAATTGTCCAGTATGAATTTGTAAAATATATAAAATTCAAAACTTTGTATATTTATTTATTATTATAATAGTTAATAGTTAATTTTTTTATTAATGTTACTTTATTAAAAAATCATTTAGTAAATGATATTGTATAATAATTGTTAGAACTTTTTGTATTTACTCATTATGAATAGACACCAGTGGCAGCCAACCGTGAAAAGTTAATACGTTGGTTTGGCATTAAGATTGGATCAGTAAGGCTATCGGCGCATCTGGATAAAAATATATTTTTTTGTGGTAAGTACTTAACAAACTAATAAAAATTTTATTTTTTAAATAAATCTAAAAAAAATTATTTTCAAGGTTTAATTTTAATTAATATTGCAATTTATTAATTTGTAAATTATCTAGGTGAAATAATTTACATAAACTTTTACTTAAGCAACCGGTCGTTAAAAACAATACGACTTTTGCCGCAATTGATACAAAAAACGTCATTCAAATACGGATGCGTATATCTTGATAGCTCGGAATTAATGGGCAGTACTTACGCCGAAATTTGTTCCGAAAACGGCTCGCAATCAGACATTGTTTGCATTAATATACCCAATGACTGCATTTCATCAGTTAACACGAATTTTGTCGAAATCACATATTATATCAATTTATTTGTTGATATCTCCGGTTCGACCGAACATTTTGATGAGATTCCGATTTTTATTAAATAAATTAAGTGATTACTAAATGTTATTACATTTAAAGTAACATTTTATTTGTATTTTAAATTTAATTAATCTTTATAAATATAATGAAACTGTTGTTTAAAATTAATTTTATTTAAATTATATTTGAAATAATTGTAAAAATAACTATTTTGTGATGAGAAAATTTGTTTTAAATAATATAAAAACAAAATAAAATTTTAAATTTGCTTGGTCAATTGCGTTTCACTTGAAAATATAAAAAAGTCGGATAAACTCTAGCATTTCATTTTGTAGCCACATATGTAGCTCATATATCGTATAAATAGCAATAAAGTTTAAAAATAAAATAAAATAATAAAATATAAAATTTTAACTTGACCGATAATTACTTAATTAATGACAGCTAACTTAACCAAATATATCGATTTAATTATAAGTCTAATTTATTATTCAAATTAACTAGTCAATTGAATATGAGAGCTTGCTTTACTTAATAATATATTGATTTATTTTACTCTTTCCTAACTTTTGCTTGTAATTACAGTTATTTATATGTTTAATGTTTATTTCTTATTCCAGAATTAATGTTTGTTGATTAGTCCCGTTAAAACTGGTTTGAGTAGATCTGTATATATTATTAAAGTTATCTTATATAAAATATAATAATTAAATAAATGAATAACATAAGAATGCGTTTAATCGAGTAGTTAATTAAATTTATTATACATTAATTGAAAATTTTTGAATTTAAGAAACTGATAAAATTTTAGCATTTTAAGTTAAAATACTGATATTGATTTTATAAACAACTTGAAAAAATAAAATAAAAATTTTTTTATCGTTTTTACACAACAAATGTAATTATTTAAACGGCGTTTTAAAAACATACTAATTATTATTTGAACAAAGTCTGAGAAGGTTGGCTGATCCAAGGAAAAATCGAGAAAGAAATTTTTTAAAAACTTTTGGCCAAAAACCCAGGGAAAAGAATATTAGGGAAGGGATTTTTTTTAAAAACGCTCAAAAAACTTATATATTTATGATGAGATTTTTTTACAAATTACCCGGATTTAAATTAAATTAGTTAATTTAACTGAATTTAAATTGGATTTAGCACCATTTTATGAAAAACTTCCTAATTATTAATAAAATATAGTTGAGAGATAAAATATATCTATTTGAAAACCAAATGCTAGAGAGAAAGGGGTTAAACTTAAATTTTCTAAATCAATAAAATTTTTAGCTAATTTACCCTTCTCAATCTCCATATTTGAAGCATCCTAAGAAAAGTTAATTTTTCTGAATAAAAATTTCTGTTTTATTTTTAAAATATAATTTAAGTTCCATTGAAATTAGCTCTTACTTGAAGGCTGGTTTCTTAAGCAAAATAATATCAGTAAAGAATTTTGGTCTAAAATAAATACATTTTGCATTTAAATTCTAATTAATAGCTAGTTCATATTACTCTCTCCCAACTGTACGCTTAAACTTATCGCCAAATGCAAAAAGTCTTCATTTGAATTATTTTGCTTCAGATGATAACTATTAATATAATAAATTATTAAAACGACGTCAAAAATCATTACAATTTGTAATTATTTATTGTTGTGAAAAAACAAAAAATTAAATCTTACATTTATTTTAATATGTGCTCTCACAACAAAATTAAAAGTTTAGCTACAAATTGAAAATTATTTAAATAAAACTTTTTGATTACTGTGACAGCATAAATTCAAAAATTGTTTTTTAAATTGTTTTAGAGAAAACTGTTTATTTACTTGCTCCCTAGATTGCGTAAATAGACAAAAATCAATCAAAAACTAAACAAAAATTAAATTATTATAATGAAAATATTGTGTACGTAAAAGATAAATGAGTAATTTTGTAAATAAATCTCTTACCTAAATAAAAAGACAATAATTATATATAAATTAATAATAATTTTAAATTACTGTTGACAAAAAACAATTTAATTTTGCAAAAATCTAACATTTAAAAATGTTTCCAAAATATTTTAAATAAGGGGGACATTTATAAAAATGCTAAAAACACCTATATATAAGTCAAATTAATTAATTTTAAACTAAATTATTTAATTTAACTATTCAATATTGATTTGATAAATATTGGCAAATAATTTGTCATCATAACAGTTTATCAATGACAGTATAAAAACAATATCACATAACCTATTTCACATATTTTAATTTTAAAGAATGTTTGCTATTAACTAATCTGCTCATAGAAATAGATTTATCATTATACTTTTTATAGAGTCGACATGTTGCTATTGTCCAGGAATTGTAAAGGGGGATCAGCCAAAAATCACCCCCTGATTTTAAAAATTGGCATTTATCCCTTCCTTGCATTTGGTCCGAGAAAAGGTACCCCCCCCCCTCGAGGTTTTGGCGGCCGCCTTAGGCGGCCGGCAAATTTTTTGGGTTTTTTGCCCAAAATTAGGATATTTTTCCTAAATTGGTGCTAAATCCGGTTTAAATCCAGTTAAATTAACTAAATTTAGTTTAAATTCGTTTTAAATCCAGTTAAATTAAGTAAAATTTTATCACAAATATATAGTTTTTTTGAGCGTTTTTGGAAAAATCCCTCCCCTGATCCCCCCCTAAGTTTTTGGCTAAGATTTTAGGAAAAATCCCCACCCTGATCCTCCCCCTGGATCGGCCGACCTTCTCAATCCCTGCTATTGTCTAATGTTTTGCAAAATCACTGTTATTATCTAATTGCATTTTTATAGAATATGCTTATAAAAATATAAACTGTATTAATATACTGTCTTTGTTAATCTCGACTGTAGTAAGAATTTTTTTGAATTGAGCCTTTTGAAAGGGTACGAGTTGAGGCAAGACGACCACGGGCCTTACCAATGGCCGCCAATTGGTAGTGTGCGATAGCTTAATAATTACTAATTTAAGTATACGGAGCGTTCAGGTGTGTGCTCTTAAAACTGTGACACTATCCTCGTCACCATACCTAACGGTGAAGTGATGATTCCTGGCCTCACTATGGGTTGGGAAAAAAATGGCTTTTGCCTATGAGTATCAAATGCACAATATTACAAAATTAACATAATTAATTAGCAATTTATAATTAAATAAAAATTTTAATTGTTTAAAATATTAAGTTATAATTTATCAAATATTAATAGTAATAAAAAATATTTATCTCCTAAACGCATCCATTATCGTACATAATATTAAAAATTAATTTGTTTGTTAAGAAATGTGTATAAAAGTAATGATAACTATTTAAATTGCCCGAGTCACAAAAAATGAAATCATTGTAAGTACAAATTTGTATTAAGTATATTCATCTCAAATCAAAAGTTTAAATAAGGAAGTAATTCAAAACGAGTTATAACTTTTATAAAAAAATTAAATAAATATTTACAATCTTAATAATTAAATAAAACTGTTTAAAACTTGCATTGTATTTTGTTAGCATAATTCTTTTAAATTTAAAATTGCATTTATGTCTTAAGACAGAATTGATCTGTAAATGTATTGAGAGTTAAGATATTCTTAGGGAACTGCTACTAAACTTATTATCGAAAAAAAATCTTTATGTATATAAGACATAAACGTGTTAAAAATAAGTGTTATAATAATAAATTTATTAAAATTTTTTGAAACTTAACATTGTTGATTTAAAAAATATAAGTTAAAATAAATATTAAAATAAAATAAAAATATTATTTTAGTGTACATACCTTATAAAATTTTTAATTAAATTATGTTCTTAATAGCCAATAAGTAAAATTGCATTTGTCCAATTTGTGTATCTGACCAAATATCAAGTCTTTGTACAATGCCAGTTTAAATTTTTATTCTAAAACGTTTTAATAAAATAACAAAATTATTTAAATATCTAAAAAGATTATCCAGTACAACAACAAAAAACAAAACAAATTATTTGTTTTTTATAAAAAGTTTTGAACAAATTCTTTAAATATTAAGTTAAATATAAATGTAATAATAAAATATAAAAATTGATTAAACTAGCATACCTCATAAAAATATATATATTATATCAAATTCCAAAAAGTACGTTTATCCAATTTGTGTAAATGATTAAATTTAAAAAATGTGTATAATATCAGCACCAGCTTAACAACTCAAGCTTAGTTCTGAAATGTTTTGCAAAATAATAAAATTAATTTAATAACATGCAATCAGTAATAAAATAAAACAAAATTTAAATTTGTTTGTTTTTAAAAATTATAAATATATTGTTACAAATTTACTTTTATCTTTGCGGCTTATTTTTTCAACTCTGCTGGTGATTTGGTCTAAACATTAAATAATAAACAAATTATTTAATTTTAATTTATATTTATAAAAATTATAAAAATATTCTAATAATTAATTTTGAGTTTTTCAAATTTAAACTTACAAATTATTATATAAATGTTAGACCATAATTTCTTTGTAATATACACCATTACAATTTGGTACCTGGCCAATATTAAACACATTAACCTTTAAATAAAAATTAAAATAATAATATCTAATATTAATATAAAAACTGTAAGAATTTCTTGTTTCAAACATAACGAAACGCTAACTAATAGTAACATAAGTATATGGTCAACAAATACAGTGTTCATAGTATGAAATTCTTACAGTTTTTATATTAATTATATGCAAAACCAAATACAGTACAAAAACCTTAATTAATATATTGTTTAGTTTTAAGATAAAAATGTATATAAAAAAAGTTATTTAATGTATATATATTGATATATATACAAAAAAGTTTGATTGACATAAAATAATTACACATGTCATTGTTAATTATAGTAATACATACGTAAAAAATTAAATAATGTTATTAATGTTTTCTAAATTTTTAGCAAATAAAACAAAAAACTTGAAATTAATTGATTAGTAATTTAGTTTTAATTTATAATATTTTCTTATAAAATTCATTTTATTTTGTTTAATTTATAAACTTGTTTGTAAGTAAATTACACCCCTTGTGAGTAATTTTATAGTAATCAATTTAAAAAAAATTAATTAACTTATTCAAATAAATTATTTAATTTTATAATAAAACAAGTACAAATGACAAATAAAAATTTGATTACTATAACCGGGTAGTTTTTAATTAGGGCAAAAATCGGGCAAAGTAGCATTAAACTTACAAGAGTATATCTAAACTTAAACTTAATTCATAGGTCAGTTTACTCAAAACTATATCAGTTTAATTTTAGAAAAGATTATTTGTAACAAGTTAAATATTTTTATCATTACTATTAGTTTGACTGTTATAATTATTTGTTTAGCAATATTTGAATATTTATTTCATTTACAATTACTAATTAGTATTAGAGTTTAATATAAAATATTTTCTAAAAAATTGATCCGTGAATTGTTTTGATAAGATCAAGTTATTTTTATCTATTATTAGAAATTAATCCATGAGTTGATTTGAGTTAAGATATTTTTAGTGGGTTGTTTTTTAGTTTTGCCTGATTTAAAAACTTTATGACTATAACATTACTCAAATAAATAATAAGTTAAAAAAGTAAAACAGATAGAATTAATCTGTGAATGTATAAAATATTTTGGGTTAAAATATTCGTAAGGAACCACTACTAAACTTAATAATAAAAAAATCTTCATGCTTATATTTCATAACATTTTGCATTTGTTTTGAGTTTATATATAAAATATTTGGTTATAAACCAAAATTAATACAATCTAAATATATATTTTAAAAAATAAATTTTACCAAGTAAAATATTTTATTTTTGTTGTGAGAAAACATTGCTATTTTTCCTAAAAATAAACAGAAATATTAATGTTAGAATAAAAATTGATTAGATTAACCAACCTCATAAAATCTAAATATATGAATTAATTAACTGCAATATAGCAAAATTGCGTTTGTCCATTATGTAATTATGCGCTTGTCCAATTTATGTAAATTATCAAGTTTTAAGCATGAATAAATTGAAAAGCTTTACAAATATTGTTGATTCCTAAAATATTTTGCAAAATAATAAAATTAATAATAAATTATAAAATAAAATTAAAAGCAAAAATTAAACAATTTATTTAATTAAAAAATATATTTGTAAAAATAATACATAACTTTAGCTTTTATTTTAATCATTTAAGTGATTATTTTATTTAAATATAAAATAAATAAATATCTATTTTAAAATATTTATTATACTAATATAAATTGTGTTGCTCTAACTAAAGCTAGTATTCGTTTTTACAATTATTAGCTAATCATTATATTATTTTTTTTATCTCAATAAGTAAAAATACGTTTGTCTATTTTGTGTATATAATCATGTACAAAACATTAATAAATAGACAGTTTAACAATCTCTGCTTATTTTTAAAATATAAAATTAATTTAGTAATAAATTAAAAAATGCTTTCATAAACAAAAACATTACAATTTGTATATTTTTTGCTATAAAAAATATAAATATATATAGCTGATTTGATCTACAGTTCAATTAGAAAAAATTTATTTAATTTTATATTTATAAGTAAATAAGTATTTAAAAAATTAATCTATTTAATTTAATAATAATAATTTTTAATTGAATATTGTATTGAAAAATAAAATACATGTACTTACATTGTACTTACATTTAAAAATAAACTAAAATTTACAATTTATTACAGGTATTTAAAAATATTTTCTACTGTCAATTACTATAATTTGCAACCTGGTCTAAATAATGCAAAAAACGATTATATTTTTACTAAAATTTTTACGATATAAAATAGTAATGTAATTCATATAAACACATGTTATTATTATCATTAAAAATACTTATGTAACGTAATATATAACTTTTATGTGATGTAATTGTCTGATATATACGAATGTATAAAACATATGTCTATTTTGTATGTTTCCAAAAGTCAGTCTAAAAACAGTTAATAGAAAATATACCTTAAGTGAATTGACCGGTAATTAAGTTCAATTATAAAATATTTTTAAATTAAAATAATTAAATATGATATTTATCTAGGTATAATTAACTAATTTATTTATATAAATAAATATAATGTTTTTTAATCGGAATTAAAACTGTGTATAATTGTTGTAATTTTTTATTTTAATTAATTACTTAAAAAAATTTATGTATATATATAAGCAAGTTTATAATTTTAAATTTTTATTAATATAAAATAAAATAGTCTAATATAAATAATAAAACATAATAGTAAAATGTGTTATTAGTAGAAATACTAATATAGTAGAATGTTATGGTTAATGGTTTGCCCAAATAAGTTTAAATTGTTTTAATTTAGTTTAATTGTATGAATAAGGAATAAAATATACTTATTATCAGTTGATTGTTTAAAACTAATCCTATACACATAAATAAATCATTTTTATTTGAAAATTTATTTTGTAATTAATTATAGATAAAAAAAAACGTTTTAAAAAGTTTTATTACTATTTAATATTTTATTAATACTCTTATTTTATATTTATTTAAAAATTAAATTGACTATTTACTTTTATTAAAAAATAAATTAATCGCGATAAAGTAATTCTAATATATAAATTTGTATTATTTAACTATAAACAAATTTTGAATGTGTAAAAAATTAAAAAACAAAATAATATTTTTAAAATAACTTAAAAATTTTATTTTCTGCTTTAAAATCCAATAAAAAATTTTAAAATTTTAACTTGGGCATACAGTATTTTGCAAGCAGGTAATAGTTTCTTGGTTTACTGTAGTTAGCAAAGTATACAAAGCATTTGTATGGGAGATGCCATCTCTTTGTATTATGGAACAAGCGTCATCGGTTATACACGGATTAAGTGCACATGCATTGATATTACATTGTAAAAGTGCATCGGCACATCTAACACGAATAAATACGCTATTAATAATTGTCATACAATGCGGCAAATAAGTCGTTATTTGAGTTAAGAGATAATGAATAATCAAAGTAAAATTTGATGGGGTTTCCAGACATGTGGTCAATGCATTCGTTACGCATTCAGTTAATTTTGTGTCAATTTGTTTACTAGGATCATGAGTTTCCAACATCATATGTTCTTGCTCGCCCAGACAATTGTCAGTAAATAACAAATATACAGCAATTTTTATTAACAGCTTCATCTAAAATATTTAAAAAATAAATTGAAATTATTTAATGTAATTAAAATTTTAATCTAAAAAATATTAATAATAAATTTAATTCAATAATATATTTTAAGGTAATTTAGTAAAATTTTAGTATACAATTATGTTAAATTAATTTCAGTTAATTTTTACATTTAAAATTTTTGACATATTTAACTTTTTTACAAATATATTTAAAAATACTATTTTATTATAAAAATATTTTCAAATTATTAGTAAAACTAATAATAAATTAATTTTTAAAATATAAAACCTTTGTCCATCAAAAATTTTTATTTAAAATTTTTGTTAATTCTTACTATTTTAACTAAATTTTTTTAATTTTTAAATTTTTGTTTTCGACATTTTTAAATATTGGTAGTATTACTCAAATAAATATTGATAATATAACTTTTAACAAAATCATACTTACATTTAATAAAAATATTTTTAAGTTCTTAGCAATATTACACCAGTAATTTAATTGTTAAAATTAATCTAATTAAATTGTGTTAAGCTTTTTGTTTATATAGTTTTCTCTAGCATGTGTATAAAGTTTATTTTGTAAAAGTATTTAACAAGTTTTTAATTGTTTTCATTTAAACAATTAAAATTATATATATGTTCTTTTGTGAACATTTGTATTAAAATAAGTTTTTTATTAAATATTTATTAGAAGCAATATATGATAAAATATATTTCTTAATAAATAAATTTTTAAAAATAAATGTTAAAATTTTGTATTAATAAAATTTACAAGATATAAAATATTGTATTTATTTTAAGCAGAGATTCAGAAGGGGGGAATCAGCCAAAAATCCAATGATTTTAAAAAATGGGATTTATCCTTCCCCCCTATCATTTAGTCTACGAAAAGGTACCACCCTCAAGTTTTTCGGGTTTTTTAACCATATATATCTAATTTTTTAAAAATTAATGCTAAATCCGGTTTAAACACAGGTAATTTAACTAAATTTAGTTTAAATCCAGTTAAGTTTAACAAAATTTAATTAAAAATATATTGCTTTTATGAGCGTATTCTAAAATTTTTTTGTGATTTTTGCCAAAAATTAGGAAATTTTTCCTAAATTGGTACTAAATCCGGTTTAAATCCAGTTACATTAGGCAAAATTTTATTATAAATATATAGGTTTTTTGAGCGTTTTTGGAAAAAATCCCCTCCCTGATTCCCACCTAGATTAATGACCAAAATTTTGACAAAAATCCCTCCCATGATCCCCGCTGGATCGGCCGACCTTTTCGATCTCTGATATTATTTGTTTAATAGGTATGATATAATTATTATCTAATGTAACAGAAAAATAACAATTTAATTTATGCTTGATTATTATGCTAAATAAAATTATATTTATTAAATACATTTAAATTTAGGTAATTGTTATCTTAATTATATATGACTTTGAACAAATATTCAGTTAGTAATCAATATATTTAATACTTAAAATAATACTGCTAGCTAAAATTAAATAATAAAACATTTTAGGTATAACCTTGACCTTTTCAATCCAAAGTAATAAATTTAATAATTACATGTGTTACTGATATGTTTTTATTTATTATTTATGTCAAATCGGTAGTGGAGGTTAATATCTACTCATTTTATTTCTATAAAAATTACATTGGCTATTTTTTGCAGACAACAACTCAGCTAATTTTTTACAAGTTACAGTTATGTAAATTATTTAAGTGAAATTTTACAAATTTTTTTAATTTACCAGTGTTTGTTATAGTTGCTAAAACCAACTTTCCATTTTGCAAATAATACTATCTCTTGCTTATATCTTGTTCAATAAATATTTAAATTTTAATAAATAACCTAACTATTGCAATAATTAAATTAAAGATTATTTAGTTAAGCTATTTTAAATTGCTTAATTAATAAATTTAAGCTCAAAATTAAGGCAAAAACTATAATAAAATTATTTCCGTAAGATTAAATTTATACTTAAAAATTTTATATATTGAAACAGTTTAATTAATACAAAATATTTTTAAAGTAAATAATAAACTAAATATTTAAAATGTTTAAACTAATATTTAATTATTAAGCTATTTGATCTTGTTTAGATAAATAAAAATTAAAACATCAATATACCGAATTAAAAGTTATCCAAAAAAAAAAATTTTATTTGCTTATTTCTATGAAATATTGAAAAATATATAATTAACAATACACGTTATCTTTGATTAAAATATTTATCAATCTAATTTTAGAATTTCATATTTTTGCATTTTTTTATATTTTATACATAATTTTAGAAATTATTTTTGAATATATTGTTGTTTGGGGCTAATTAATAGAGGTTAGATGTAAAGATTGTTTTGGGATTGTTTAAAGGTTATTTAATATGAGTTGTTTGTGGAATGTTCATTATGAAATGTTTGTAAGAGTTATTTAAAAAGATTTAGCAGGGGTAGTTAAATAAAGAGTTGGTTGTATAAATTGTTTAGGAGTTGTTTAGGGGTTTTTAAATTAGTGTTGCCTTTAAATATATACTATAAACAGATCTCTAAACTAAAATTTTACCAAAATGTTGTGTTTTATGTCAACAAATTATAATTTATTTCCAATAACACCAGAAAATTTGATTAAAAATAATATACAATAAAACAATTTCTAGCAATTATTATGCAAAAATATTTTTGCTATGGCTGTGATATCTGAGCAAATAAATAATTGTCTTTTCAAGAACAGATAAAAAACCCAAATAAATATTTAATAAATGGAACACAAATTCGGTTATCACAAAAAGATACAAGCGCTTGCAATATGATTAAATTTATGATTAATTAAAACTCAAATAATAATTTTAAATAATAATATTTTGACAATTTATTTGAAATTATACGCACTTTTTTCAAATTATATTTATTATTGAAAACATTTTGAAATTAATACATAATTTATAAATTTGGTTTGTAACAAACGTTTTATAACTTAATTAATTTAAAATTAAATTAAATATATATGTAATTAAAATATAGATTACATAAATCAATAATTTTATTTAATGTTTTATATAAATAATTAAAATTTTAAAATTATATAATTAATTGAAACAAATTGAAAATTTAAAAAATTAATACATTTTAATTTTAATAATATTAAATAAATTATTTTTAAATGGATAAAAAGCATTGAAATGAATAACATTTATTTCATAAAATAAAATAAATGTTATGCATTTCTTGCATTAAAAACTCCATTGTAAATTTAATATTTTAACCAGTGCATGCTTGTACACAAGATAAAATAGTCGGCACTTGCAGTATAATTGTAAGGAGGGCACATAAAGTTGATACACCATTTACATTTGCGCAGACTGGAGTGACACAAGAAGAAAGTTGACAACCTGTAACTGCGCAACTTACAAAAGCATTTATGCACACTGGTCGAGTGAAAGCTGCAGTTACAAGCGGGGTACAAGTTTGAGTAGTTGGTGAGATTAGAAACGCCGTTAACAGATTTATAATATTTGTATTTTGATTATTCATACAAGTCCATATTGCGCCTATTATACAAGTAGGATTAGGAATTTGTTTACCAAGTTTATAATTGCTGTCCAGTAATTGCGCTTGTCCACCCACAGTCAGCAAATAAATAAATAGGAAAGATACGGCAAAATTTTTACTAATCGAATTCATCTAAAAATAAATTAAATTGAATTTTAAAAATATTAAATTGTTAGATTAAATAATTGTTACATATATTATACTTATTTGTATATCATGTTGTTAATTTAAATTTTAAAAATCATTACAATAAATTTAATTAAAAATTATTTATAGTAAGTTTTTAAAAATTAATATATCGTTAAAACTAAACTTAAAACTAAAATTAATTTTTAATTTAAATTTTTAACAAGAACATGAATAATAAAATAATTTAAAAATTTTATTAGACTAGAATAGTTGTAATAATTAAACTAGAATATTTATTAAGAATTTACTAAAAATATTTTTGAATCAAAATTTTTCAATCATATATTTTGTTAATTAAATTTTTAAAATATAATTTTATTGCAAAACATATGTAATTTGTCTAAAGTTAAATTTTGTATAAATTTAAAATTATTTGCTAATAACAATTTGAAATTAGTCAAAAATAAATTTTATTTAAAAATGGTAAAATATATATAAATTATTATATTTTATTTCAAAATATACATTTATATATTTAAAAAATTAAAATTATATAATAATCTATTTATTATGTTTAAAATTTAAATTAAAAATAATTTATTGTGTTTGCTAATATAGAACTCTTGTAACTAAATAAAGCTTTAATATTTACTTAAGCCATAACATCTAATTTAAATATAATTTATTTTAGTAAATAATTTGTCTAGTGTTACAATAAGTTAAAATACATATAAATAATTACTCACTTTTGTTTGAGAGTTACCAGAATGTATATAAAATTAAAAATATAATGTTGCTTTGAATAATAATATAAAATATTATATTAAATATTGCTGTTTATATACAGTAGTTTTCTCTGAAATAATAAAGAGTAAAATTTTAATAAATTTTACTCTAAAATAAAATTAACAAGTTTTTAATTGTTTTTATTTATGTACTGTATTTAAAGCATATGCTAATTTATTGTTTAAGTTAAATTTTAGAATTTTATCCTATTGTTAAATATTTATTAAGAGAATAAATAATATGTTTTCTAAATATTTTATTGAAATTAAAATGTGTTCTAAATTTTACAATAGTTCTATTATTGGTATTTAGAATAAATATCTATTATTAAAATTTGTTTTAAATAGTAATTATTAAAAATATATAAAAATATATATTTATATGAGTATATATATATATTCATCACGATTAATTGTATTATAATTATTACTAGTTGCAAATTAAAATATTTTGCTGTAATTTACAAATATATTTTATTTTTACATAACATATATCAATTATAATATAAACTGAATTTTGCTTAATTTCAAAATAATTAGCTAACGCTAAAAATTATTTGACATTATTTTATTAAAGTTGTTGTATTAATAAGTTAAAAATTAAATAAAAATTTATTTAATTTTTATTTAACGAAACAATTTAATTCTACAAATTATGTCTGAAAAGCCAAAACAAATTATTAAATAAAAAAATTAAATAATTAATTTTAAAAATTGCAAAAGAAAGATGCGTTTGTTTAATTTATTTAAATAACTGAGTATTATGCGAAAAAAAGTACAAACTTAAAAATCAATGTTTGCTCTTTAAAGTTTTGTAAAATAATAAAATTAATTTTTAATAATAATTATAAAATGGAAACAAAAACAATAATAAAACAAAAAATTATCTAGTACTAAAAATTAAATTGATATAAAATCGAATTTTAGTGCTTTTATTTAAACTCGCCGCACTTTAACTATTACGCAAAAATAATAAAATATTTTGTATGTTTATAAAGTTATTTTAGATTAGCTAGTTTAAAACATTAATTTAACTTAATTTTAAATAATATATTTAAAATACTTTAAATGTTTATCAAAGTCTTTAAATTTGCTGATGGTTGTTTTATAATATAATATAAAAAATAAGACCGAAAAAACGTCTTATCTTAAATTTTTAATTTCTATGGTTTTGTCTAAGAACTTCTTGATCTACCACCCTTGATTTTCCTATCAGCAGTAAAATTATTTATTTTTTGACCAAACCTGTTTTATTTTTCTTAAGCTGTTGTTAAATTCATTTAAAATCCAGTTAAACTAAGTATATTTAGTTTAAATCAACTTAAATTTAGTAAAGTTTTACAATAAATAAATAGGTTTTTAGAGAGTTTCTGGAAAAATCTCTTTTCCGATACTTTTTTCTAAGATAATGTCCAAAATTAAAAAACATTCTTTCCCTATTCCCCTTATAGATTGGCCAAACTTCTTAACTATTATTTTTACTTTTTTTAGTAATTTCAAATAATTTTTAAAAATAAGATTAAGTTAAAACTACTAACTAGTCAATTTCTTTCAATATTATGTTTTTTAAAAAAGCCCTTGAGCATTAATTAGTCTTTTACTTTTTCACTGCTTTAAAAAACTTGATTACTGTTTTTGGAACATTCAATTATTTATGCATTGTAAAATAAAATTTTTAAAATAAATTATAAGCAAAGTAATTAAAATTTAAACCCATTTAAATAAGTTATTTAATTTATTTTGCCTCAAAATTATATTTCTAGTTGTTATTGATAGATTTTATCATGTCACATAACCTTAAATTTCAAATTTTTATTTTTTCCATAAAGTTGAAACAAATATAGTTAGCTTTTTGCATTTTTGAATATTTCATTTCAGCTATCAATTTATTAAAATTAGTAAAATTTAGTTATTTAATTTAAAACTATTTAATCAATTTTGTAAATAAACCTTGTTTATTTTTTAAATAAAATAAAATAAAGTAAATTTTCTAGTTAACTTATTCAAATAACAATATTTATAGATTAAATAAATGCCAAACATAATAAGTAAAATTGAGTTTTTTACTTTCTTTATTTGATTAAATCAATTGCCAATTATAAAAACAAGTTAATCGCCAAATATTTCATTTTGGTTTATTTAAAAATTTAATAAAATAAAATTATTAAATTAATTAAAAATATATGTAATTCAATCTACAAAATTTTTATATATAATCATTATATATTACCAATTTTTTATACATGGAATTTCTAAATATTAATTAAATTTTTTAAAACTTTTTCAGTTCTATAAAAAATACACTCAAACAAATATTAATTTAAAATATTTAATAAAATACATAATAAATATAATAAAATGTAATGTTACACGTTATATAATGATAATGTTATAGATTAATAACTTAATCAATAAAATGTTATATAATTTTTATAATTCATTATTAATTTATATTTATAAATAAAATAATAATAAAAAATATGCATTTTTCTATATAAAATAATAGAAAAACAAAATTAGTTCAATTAAAAACATAAACTATAAGTTTATGCAATAAATATTAAAATTACTAGTAATATAAAAATTAAAAATTTACACAATTAAACTAATGTATTAAACTTAAAATTAATAATGATTATATTTATGATTTATAATCATAAAGAATTTTATTTTGATAATAAGTTTAGTAGCGGTTCCTTAAGAATATCTTAACTCAAAACTCATTTACAAATCAATTCTATATTAAGTTTTACATTTTTAACTTATTATTTATTTTAGTAATTTTCTAATAATTACACTAATGTTAGTCAACTTTTACTTGTTTAGTATTGAAATTGAAAAATGTGATTAAATAAGTTGATTAATAAAAATCTGTTTTCTATCAAATCAATTAAATAAATAAAAAGTTAAAAATGTAAAACTTAAGATAAAATTAATCTGTGAAGAATGTATTTTGAATTAAGATATTCTTAGAAAACCGCTATTAAACTTATTATCAAAAAAAATCTACATGCTTATAATTTATATATTTTATCACAAAATGATGTTTAGAACAATAATATTTTTTATAATTATTAAAAAACAATTACGTTTACAATATTAATTTTATTAAAATGTTTATCTAATTGCTGATATATCTGAATATAATACCTCTTAAATAGCTTTTACTTTCCATTTTACGAAATTTTTGATTTTTGCAGAAATCACTCTACTACCCCAAAAAACTGCAGAGTTTCTCTTTACTATCTTAAAGAACACTATTAGAGCTATTAAAAAGAGTTTTTATAACTTGCAGTTTTTTGGGGTAATAATATTGAATTCATGTTTATGGTTTTTAAACATCATTTTCCGTTTCAAGTTATTTGTTTATAAAAACATTTTACGGCAAAATTAACAAAGTTTATATGACATTTTAATTAAATAAATAAAAATTCAATTATCTCTTGTCGTTATCCTGTAATTCAATATTGAATTATAAGAATATAAAACACGCTAGTGCATTAATCGTTACAGTTAGAATAATAATTTTTTTATGAAATGTAATTATAAGCATCATAAATCTTAATGAAAACAATAAAAATTAAATACCTAAATATCAGTGTCAAATCCTGACACCCTGTTTGTTTGCGGCCAAAAGCGTCAGGGAAATATTTTTAGTATTATAGCGAAAATTGGGAAATTTATTTTAAATTTATGCTAGAACCGGTTATAAAACTTTTTTTGTATTAATTTAATAAAAAATATTAAAATAAATTGAAATATTTTAAAAATAACTAAATATATTATATGAATATTACGAATATTATCAAAAATCTAAATTATATATATTATATATTTTATATTATTATATATATATATTTAATTATATATATTTAAAATTAAAACAAATATTTTATTTATTTAAAATTATTATAAATTTATGAACAAATATATTAGAATGTAACTTTAAAATAAATATTAGTTTATTTAACTAAAATAATGAAATCATGCCGCAGAATTGTCTCTAAAGATTAATAGTTTTGTTTGACTATGTAAACCAGTTAAATTTTATCTATTATGTGCAGAAACTTTGGTTTTCGATGCAAATTAGAAAATAAAAAATTTTAAGTATCTTAACTCAAATTGATTAATATGTTA
>JAQFXP010000975.1:0-22679 GCA_034693685.1 Belba bartosi
GATTCGAATGAAAGCGAAAAACAATTAATAAATTCCTTAAATCGAAAACCAAATCAATTCAGATGTGATTCGAGTGATTGCGGAAAACAATTCAAAACTAAATCCGATTTGAATTCACATCAAATTCGCATTCATTTGAGTCGAAGAGACTTTGAATGCAATGAATGCCAAAAGAAATTCGTCACTCAATCGGAACTCATAATCCATTCGCGCATTCATTCCGGATGTAAACCATTCGAATGCAATCGAATTAATTGTAATAATAGTTTCGCCGATAAGACAAACCTTATTAAACACATTAAACGAAAACATTTGAATCGAAGAGACTTTGAATGCAATGAATGCCTAAAGAAGTTCGTCACTCAATCGGAACTCATAAACCATTCGCGCATACATTCCGGAGACAAACCATTCAAATGTTCGCAAAATAATTGTAATAAAAGTTTTAATCAAAAATCAAATCTCAATCAACACATAAAAAGACATTTAAACGAAAGAGACTTTAAGTGCAATGAATGCCAAAAGAGTTTCGTTAATCGATTCGAACTATCAGCCCATTCGAGGACTCATTCCGGAGACAAACCATTCGAATGCAATCAAAACAATTGTAATAAAAAATTTACTCAAATTTCAAATCTTAATAATCACTTCATTAGATGTCATTCGAATAAAAGAGACTTTAATTGCAATTATAATAAATGCGATAAAAGTTATAAAACGAAATCCCATTTGAATTCACATCAAAATAGCTTTCATTTGAATCGAAGAGACTTTGAATGCGATTACAAAGACTGCAAAAAACGATTCAATAGTAAATCAAATCTATTAACTCATAAACGCATTCATTCGAGACTTAAAACATATGTTTGTAATCAAAACAATTGTATCAAAAGGTTTGCTCAGAAATCACATCTCAATCAACACTTGAAAAGACATTTAAATGAAAGAGACTTTAAATGCGATAATTGTGTCAAAAGTTTTGTTACAAAATATGATTTGAAAAGACACCGAAAGACTCATCAAAACTGATATCATTTTCTATTCATTTCTCAATCTATTGTTTAATTAATAATTTGTAACAATTTTTTGTATTTAAACTCAAACTTATTATTCGATTGTAATTATGAATAGACTTTGAATTACACCTCAAAACTAATACATAATTTGAATAATTTTTATTTGTTTAATAGCTTCTTATTTAAGCATATGTTTCAATATTAATTATCAACAAATATATTATTAATCATTGATTTTTGGTATTTATATAATTATTTTTTACTGTTTTAATTTGTCCATGTAATTTTTGTTTTAATAAATAATTATACAATTAATTAATTATTGCCAAAACTTACTGAAAAATTCAAAAAAGAATTTTTTACTTTTGTGAGAACACAAGTCATTACTGAAAAATATTTGAATTATTAGTGAAACCGATTTTGAATTCCTTAAAGTTAGAACTTTAAACATAATAAATAATTTTTATATAAACTCATTATTTCTCATATATTTCATATTTTTAGTCATAACTAATTAATTCAATACATGTATGAACTTTGAAATAAATAATTATTAATCACTTTTAGACAAAATTATTTGTTACGGAAAGCCTTTTTGCTTAATATCCGGGAAATACAGACATAATAGCATTGAATAGAAAAATGTTAATTCAATGTATACTAAAAATTGCGTTTATTTTTCAGTTTAAACTATTTCTTAAAATATTAAAATAATTACAATATTTTAGAATTAATATCAAAATAAATAAAAACTAATATAAAATGTCTTTCAATAAATCACTTCTCGAGTTATCAATAAAAGGCCGAAATTTTGTGCTGAGAAGTGAAGAGAAAAGTTCGCCGCAATGTATAGTACTGTTGAGAACTGCCGGTGCGACCAGGTTTGTCGAAACGGGCCGTACGGAAGTGATTCGCAACAATCGTAACCCGGAGTGGAGTATAAAAGTGCCGATCGGTTACCGTTTCAATGAATGGCAAACACTTAAACTCGAGGTTTGGGACTACGATATCTGTGCCGATAATGAACTACTCGGCCAAATGGAACTCGAATTGGCGGCACTTATAGCCAAAAAATCAGAGTCGGATATCATAAGGAAAAGACTTAAACTCGAATCGAATAATCCGTCTCATAGTCCGTATTCAGTGACTGGAGAGCTGTTGCTTACCATTGATGAGGTAAGGCATGAGAGCACAGGTATCTGACAAGTTAGACTAAGCTTTTAATTAATATTTTTTGCGAGACATTAGGTATTGGCGTCTAAACAGACAGTTCAGGTTCAGTTCGAAGCGAAAAATTTGCCACAAAAAGACTTTTTAGGCTCATCTGATCCCTATCTGATTGTGACTAAAGAGAACTTCGACGGCACCGACACTCAAGTATACCGAACTGAAGTGATTCATAAGAGTTTGGCCCCAATTTGGGCCGAATTTACAGTAAGACTGGAAGAGCTGTGCGATTGTGATTACCACAAACGGCTGAAGATATCTTGTTTTGATTGGGACCGGCATTCAAGTGATGACTTTATCGGCGCCGTCAGCACATCCCTACACGACCTGAACCGACACTATTCGGGTCTAAATGTGTTTGAGTTCGCGAAAGAGTATTCGAATGCAAGCCTTAAAAGCAAAAAACCGATCGATTCGGAGATCAAGAAATCAAAGCGAAAAAGTTTTTTGAAGTCAATGAAAACAATACAAAACTCCGGCTTTTTGGTCGTTAAGAAACTCCACTTCAGTCGAGTGCCCACTTTTGTCGACTACGTTCGCGCCGGAGGCACACAAATACATTTGATGGCTGCCATCGACTTTACCACTGATTCTCAGCCATTCCATCGCCGAGTGCTCGACATAGATGGCCAACACTTCAATTATTTCGAGTATATTATACATAGTTTCGGTCAAATTATTCGTCATTACGACTATCAGGGCCTGTATGGAGGGTTTGGATTCGGTGCTAAACTACTGCCCGATTTCCAACTGACCCATTCATTCAACTTAAAGCACAATTCAATAGTTCCCTATTGTGATGGCGTCGAAGACATTATCCGCAGTTATAGAACAATTTCGAAGTCAGTCGAGCCGTCCGGGCCCAGACATTTCGCACCCGTTATTAATGAAGTGCTACAACTGATCAAAAACTTTCAAAACGGAAAACACTATTTCGTGTTCACTATTATCACAACCGGTTCTAATGCCGACAATGCGGACACTCTCGAGGCCATAGTCCGAGCGTCAGCGCTGCCGTTGTCCATCGTTTTCGTAGGTGTGGGCAATAGTGCCTTCACTAGTCTGAAGAGGTTGAGCGGCGACTCGACCTGTTCTCGCGGTTGTCGCACATATAGAGACAACGTTCAGGTTTGACAGCAATTGATTGCATTTTTGTTGTGCTTTTAATTGAGTTTTTATTTTGTTTTTGTTTTTTAGTTCTTTTTGTTTAAAAACTATTTAACTCCAGACTCGGAACAGTCAGTCGACAATAAATTGGCTAAAGATATGTTGGAACTGATTCCGATGCAAATGTTAGAGTTTATGGATTCGAGGAATTATTTACCGCAAAAGATGACTTAAAACTATTTTTAGGATTTAGTTTCGATATTTAGTTTAATTAGAAGTTATGTTTGAATTTAAATTGTTTTAAAAATGTTTAAATAATATTTTAATTAATTACTTATTATTGAAACAATTTCCACTAACTGTTTAATAAAGATTTTAATGTTTATTCTTACAAAGTAAACAGTAACAAGTCAATTATTAAAAAAAACCCTTTTTGTAATATTAAATAAATTATTTACTCGATTTACCAAGCTTACAATTGCACGCAATTCTGAGTTTCTGAGTTTCACAATTGCCCTGATTTTAATTGACTTGATTTGTCCTAAAATAGCTTATAATTCCGAGAAAGTGTTACCAAGGTAAGTCAATAATATTAATTTGAGGAAAAATATTAATTTTGTGAATAAAATTTGGCAATTAAATTTTGTTGATTAAATATTTAAATTAATTTTTTGGGAAAACAATCTATTGTTTATTATAATTAGCATCGATGATAAAAAGGTGATAATACAGTGTCTAAAGGTGATAAAAGTAATAATAACGATGTCTAAATCGGCACGTTAATAATTGTGTGCATGTTCATTAATAGATTATTAAAACTAGTTTATTAATATTAATATATCAGTATTATTTATATAGTTACAAAAATTATCCTAGGTTAATTGTAATTTGTTTTATTTAAAATATGCATCTATCATAATTACTTTTTAAATGCACCGGAATATAGTCGACGTCGATATAGTCAGTCAGTTCAGTCTTTTTAAAAAACTTTAGCTAAAAATTACTGTTTTTTTAACCAAGGTCATATATTTATGCTTTTTCTAAACAAGGAAATAATTCAAAATAATCAAACAGTAAAATGTAGTAAACTTTGAAGAATTATTATATATTAAGATATTGGGAGAAAAGTGTTTAATTTTTTTAAAAAATATATTAAACTTTGTTCTAATTATATTTAATTCAAAATTTAATTTAAAAATATTTTTAGCAATTAATATAATATTAATTTTTCTGAAAATTACTATACAAAATGTATACAAGCTGGTTCTTGCAAATAAAAACAAATATACAGTTTATTATTACGTCTTATTACTAATTCATAAATAGACTTTTACAACAATTTTAATTAAACATTTATTAATCCCACTGTAAATACAAAAACCAAAAGTAAACATTCTAAAATTAGTAAATTAATTTCTAGCCAGGCAAACACTATTTTAGCTCAACTTTATAAGTCGAATAAATTTTCTTAATCTGATCGCTTGTAAACTTCGTATGAGTTAACTGTTCCAACGGTTTAACGCCTTTCGGAACAACAATCAAATCCTCATCATATTTGCCATTTAAGTGCACCGGAATATAATCGGAATCAACATAATCAGTCAATTCAACTCTTTTGACAAACTTAACGCTATTCCTGAGCTCTTCATTCATGAAAGACATCATTAACTTTGCGGTCGCCGTCAAAATCCAAGGCATGTCTATAATCACATTATATTTGATACCTCTCGGGTAATACGATTGGATGACATCAATAGCAAAATTACTTAAATCTATATCAGAGTTGGCCAGACCAGCACCGGTTGAATCAGTGATTAAAGTCCAGCCCTGATGTGTCGTCTGTCGGTCTAACTTCTCGTAGTTATAGACAGCAAACTGTTTGAGCAATTGAGTCAATTCCGCACATTTTCGGTAACGTCTCGATTGAATCCATAGCACCGGTCGGTCCTCTCTGTCTCTATTGAAATTCAAATAGAAACCAATTTTGTAGATCTCTTCGGGAAAGTAGTCATCAGTGAAGTGATTGACGCCAAACGTCTTCCGCCATTGCATTGCTTTAATCAATGCCTTCAGAGCCGCCTCTTCTGATTTGGTCACCAAAACGAACCGTTCGATCGGCCAGTCCTGCGACTGCACCCGATCTACATCACACGCGTCATACAAATCACTATTTTCTTTAACTGAATCCAGAAAACTGGCCCTAATTTTCTCAATAATTTCCTTATTTTCTGACATTTTATTTATTAGAGTTTTGATTTAATATTCTTTGCAAACAAATTGCAAAAGAGTTAAAAAAATTTATTTTCAATCCGTCATAAAATAATACTTATTAAATTGACAACTGAATTACACGTTTTAAAACTAAACTTTTTACTGCATTCATTGTAAATCTGCATTCAACATTAACCTTCAAATATTTAATTGAACGTTAGATACAATTATAATAAGTTTAACATTGAGTTATGTATTGTTTAGTATTGTTATATGAAAACAAATGCTTTGAATTTATTAAATGCAATCAATTTTATCATTATTTTTAAAAACTTAATTATAATTAAAATTTAAAAATTAGACTTTAAATAAAATAATTCTAAAATAATAAATTTTATATTTATTTATTGCTTATATAATTTGTTTGAATTAAAAAACAGTTAAATTATTATGATATCAAGTGAATAAACAATCAATTCATAATTTAAATGTCAAAATATAACCTTGAAACTTGCAACATGCCAATGTATTAACTCATCGTTTTAATTGAAGTGATAGCATTTTATAAAACCATATAATTATAAAACAAATTAAACATGTTAAATTACTATTTCAGTTCTGCTTTATAAGTGGAATAAATTTTCTTAATCTGATCGCTCGTAAACTTTGTATGACTTAACTGTTCCAACGGTTTAACGCCATTCGGAACTACAATTAAATCCTTATCATATTTGCCATTCAAGTGAACCGGAATATATTCTGGATCAACATAATTAACTAGTTCAGCTTTTTTGATAAACTTAACGGTACTTTTGAGCTCGTCATTCATGAACGCCATAACTAGTTTGGAAATAGCGTTTAGAATCCAAGGCATATCAATCACTAAATTATATTTGAGTCCTCGCGGGTAATACGTCTGCAACACATCCACCAAAAAGTTACTTAAATCCATGTCAGTGTTGGCTATTCCAGCGCTGCTCATATCATTAATGGCAATCCATCCCTGATGTGAGGTCTGTCGGTCCAACTTCTCGTATTGATAGACAATATACTGTTTAGTCATTTGACTAAATTCCGTGCATTTGTGGTAGCGATGCGTTTGAATCCATAGCACATTCCGGTCCTCTTTGTCTTTACTGAATGACATATAAAGACCCATTTTGTAGATCTCTTCGGGAAAGTAATCATCGGTAAAGTCATTGACGCCAAACGTCTTCCGCCATTGCATTGCTTTAATCAATGCCTTCAGAGCCGTCTCTTCGGATTTGTTCACCAAAACGAATCGTTCGATCGGCCAGTCCTGCGACTGCACCCGATCTACATCAGACTTGTGATACAAATCACTGTTTTCTTTAACCTCATTCATAAAACTATTTCTTAATTTGTTAATCATATCCGCATTGACCGACATTTTACTTATAATCGATTTAAAATAAAATTACTGAAAAATAAATTTTTAAAAATGTTAGCATTTATTCAAAATTAAATAAACAATTTTAAAACAAATATACAAGTTGCAAAAAAATAATATACAAACTTATAAAATAAAAATTCACTTTTATTTTATATACAGTATATATATATATATATACAAATATTAATGCAATAATGATTCAATATCTGATGTAATTTTAAACAATTTTACCTTGATCAACCTGTCAAACTAGAAGTGAAATACAATCTGCATAAAATAAACTTGATCTCGCATCTGATTCATTAACTTTTATTCTAAACATTATTTTATTATTTGTAAAATATTATAAAAAGAGTTTATTTCTAACCTTCGAATACTTTGCCGATTGTTACTATGTTTTATAACAATTAAGATATTTATCTTGCTCACGGAGTTAAGAAAATTTATTACTATTCTTGAATAAATTGAAACACTAAAAAACTATTTATGAAAGTTCTAGCCGCCAATGGGGGGTGTTAAGGGGGTTTCCTGGCTAAAATGCTAATATAAACTGTAACTTGCTTACATTTTAATGCGCAAATTGACATGATAAAAATAAATAAAATTAACTGAAAACATACTGTGCAAACCAAAAAATGTAACTAGGACATTTGAATCCAATTACAAGTATTTTACTGCTAAAAAATATCACAAATTCATTAATAAAATTATGATATTATATTTTCTTCTAAATTAACAGTAAAATGCTTGTAATGTGTAAATGGTCTGAACTCTGAAGTCTGAATTGCATTTTCTGTTTTGAAATTTGAGCTTTAAAAAAATTATTTTAATATTTTTTTATAACTATACTCTTTAACAATTACTAAATTCAATAAATAATTGAAAACTTTTGCAAAATTAGGGAATTAAAATAAAAATTATTGAAATTTTAATTATCATTTGGAAAAACTATAAAATTTACAAAATGTTAAATAATTTATTGTTTGATTTGTCGATATATAAAATGGCATGCTTGGATTAATTTGTAATTGTATATAGAATTTAGAAATCTAGGTTAAAATTTGGGGAAATAAAAGCAAAATGATAAAAATTTATTTTGTAAAATTGTAATGCATAATTTTGCAAACTTTCTATTTTTTTAAATTAAATTTTAAATAAAAGTTTAAATTGTGCTTTTATTAAACTAAGTATTTAAAAAATTATAATTATGATAAAACAAAATAATTTTTTTAATAGAAACGCTCTACGATCGTTGGCCAAGATAATTTCTAATTAAAACTATGATGCTTAAACATGTATAGAAAATGTAAAGGGAAACTTTAGAAAAATTTTGCTATTAAATAAAAATACGTTAATTTTAACAATATATTTTTAATACTCAGTTTAAGTTTTAAACAATTGAACTTAAAATATAATAACAAATTATCCTTTTAAACTTGGGTTTATAGACAATATTTTGATTAAAATCAAAGTTTAAAATAAAAATTAGATAAATTGATTATAAGTTTTTAATAATTTTATTGAGATTTATTGACTTTGATCATTTTGATTATTCTTATTAAAAGTTTAAAATTAAAAACTTTTTATGTTTTCCAATACTTAAATTTAAATAAAGTAATTAATTCATATAGAATAAAAGTTAAAAACATAAAGTTAAGTATGAAATGTACAGGTTTATTTATAAATCCGTTATATATCAAAATTTTAGTAAAGTTTCGCTTTAGTTTCTATACTTTGTAAAAAATAATGTTTTCTTAAAACTTTAAAAACATATAATTGAGTCTAAATTATAAAATAAATAAATATAAAAAAATTTAAAATAATTTAAAAGTTTTATTTATTTAACACAACAAATAAAAGCCAAAACAATTAAATAACAAAAATATTTCTATTTATTAATCAAAGAATTAATTTGTATTAATAGTATACATAAACACATTTAGTTTATCGAATTGAAAGCAAATATATTGCTTAGAGTTTAAGTCTATTAGAAAGCCTCCGCATCCGGTCACGCAAACCATTGAATACCAGGGCCCGGACGGCAGTTGACTGTCCTTTATGTAACGGCATATGTCTATATAAGTGTTGTTCAAATTAATCGCTTCTTTACATTTGTCGGCCAACTGTTGAACCAAACTGTTGGACAAACCGTTCGATCGATGGAGTGTTATGTCTGTATTGATACGATTTCGAGCCATTCGTATCACTTCAAACATATTCTGCAAAATTAAATAATGAATGGAATCTTCTTTTAATCTTTTTAATTGGTCCGAAATAACCCGATTTTTAATAATTAAAGATTCAATGCAATTGTGTTCTGTATTTGGAGTCACATCCGAACCACAAGTTTTGCATTTCTTATGCGGACCGTAATCACAATATTCGCTATGATTCGCAATTTGGTCTCTTCTGAAGACTTCATGACAGCCATTCGAATGATATTTGCATTTAATCTTCAAATTATTAAATAAATTAATTAAAGATCTCGGCGGAGAAGTCAGACCATCGATAGTCATCAGTTGTCTGTCATTAGGACAGGTGTTGTGATTTATTAGCCACGAATTGATGCAATCCCTGCAAAAGATCTGACGACAGCATTGAGTGACGACTGGATTGACGAACACTTCCAGACATATACCGCACGTAAATTCATTCAAATCTTCTTCAGTTATGCCAACAAAACTCGATTTGTCTACTCTTAGAGTCGAAGACATAATCACTGAATCTGTTTCTATTTTATATAATTTCTTTTGACTTAAAACCAATTGATGTGTTTGTAATGCAATTTGAATTTCATCAATAGATTCGAGTAATACTTGGATTCTCGAGCTTATGCTTACAGTTTATATACATATTCTCGAGAAGTTATAAACTCAAAAACTATTAATATATTATTTATGAAAAGTATAATTTGTATATTTAAGGAATTCATTATTTTAAAAATATTTTAATTCAATTATTTTTTGTATGTATTTTATGTCTTAACTATTGTAAAGACAAAGAGAATCCAAATGTAAAATCAATTATATTCTTGAAGTGGTTTCCAACTCTTCAGAAGCTGTCTATTACTCAATACAAACAATTCGATGAGATTTTCGACTTTATTCCCAATACTATTAAATCGATTAATTTCTACAATTATTTCGAAGAAAACTTTGACCAAAATCTGCAGTCATTTCGGAATATGTTGAACAGAATTGAGACTAAACTCAATTCTTTGCTCTTTTTATGCCATTTCGAAGTTAAAGACTTGGAGTTAATCCAAACTAAATCCGATTTCAAAACATTGAATATAATTTGGAAATCAGAACTGAAACTGATTTTGGAGTTAATTAAATCGCAAACAAATCTCAAACATTTAGGACTTCAACTAAAAGATAAATTGTTTGGATTTGAGTTCGAAAGTCAAAAATTCTATTGCTTTGCAAATATCAGACAATTGTCTCTCAATAAGGCGAGTATTGATAGAAAAGGTTTAGTTATAATCACAAACTTATTTCCCAATGTTTCGACACTGTTCTACAATTGTATTGAATTTGTTTGCAATTGTAATGATTTATCGATTATTTGCGAGAATTGCGGTCATTATTGTTCGCAAGTATTGGTCCGAATGAAAGAACTAAAGTATTTAGGTTTGAGTCGATCTAACATCAAAGTCGAATCAATCGAAAAGTTCATAAAATTGAATCGAATTCGTTTGAAAACCAATTATTTCAATATTTTGCAAATGTTTGAACAATTGAAAGATTTTTGCGATAAAAACCCAAAAAAGTTATTCAGATTTGAAGTCAAATTGTCGGAACAAGAGATGAAACAATTGATTGAAAACTCACCGAAAAATCTAAAAATTTGAAAATTATATATTTGAATAAATTGTTTGATTATTAAAAAATTTGTTTTAAAATGCTTTAAAATATTTAATAAGTCTGAGTCTGACCTCAAAACCTACTCTAACTGTCGATCACTTTCTTTAAGTTAATTTGTTTTTTGTATAACTTTTTGACAATTTGTTTAAATTCGAGTTTAAGTATATTTTTTATATATATTTCTGTTTCTAATATAATATTAAATTTGAAAATTAGTTTAAACTAATAAATATTTGTAATAATTTCAAAAAACAAATCCAAATTAAATAATTCTAACCATGCTGATAATTTTATTTTAAAACATTGTAGTAATTAAATCAAAATTTATTTAAATTAAAAAAAGAAAAAAATTTAAAACATTTAAAAACAGAAAATAATCAGAAGTTTATCGAAAATTGTTCTCTAAATCGAAAACAATGTCCGATCGGCACAGAAGAAGAAAATCAAAGCCATCGAAGAGTGTGAGAGACGCCCGAAAGGCCGAAACGGCCAGAATTGCCGAACTGATTGCCGATGCGATGAAAGAGCCGGAACCCGAACCGGAACCCGAACCGGAACCCGTACTGCAACCACCGCCGGCGCTGGTACCCGAGCCGGAGCCATGGGCGGATCAGTGGTTTCCGGAGCCGGAGCTAGGGATGAATCAGTGGTTTCCGGAGCCAGGGGTGGATCAGTGGTTTCCCGAGCCGGAGCCAGAGGCGGATCAGGAGTTTCCCCATCTGGAGCCAGAGGATAATGAGTGGGATGGGCCCGACCCGGCGGAATGGGCGGGTCTGGAGCTTCCAGAGCCAGGCGATGCTTGTCATGTATGCCAGCACATAGAGAACGCTGGCCAGCCTCTAATATATCGTTGTAACTGTTTAGGTCAACCCAACGAGGAGGGCATTCAGGGTCCGGAACGGCTCTTCCACTACTCATGTCTGTGCAGTTATATGATAAATCACCTGACCTTCCAGTGCGATCAATGTGCTCAGACATACCAAGACGAGCGTATTGAGTACCACGACCCTCCGCTCTACGGACAATATGTTCGTCATATGATTGTAGGAGTGGTTCATTGGGTAGGTCTGGCGATTGTGATTATATATATGCTTTTGGGACCGGTCTATGCGCTCTGGAATCTGGAACTGTATGGATATACACAAGAGTTTGTATACGTGAGGCGGACTCTGATCGCACTACTTGTTTTCGTATGTTTGTACCCATTGCTCAGTTATTTGATCGGTGCAGTGCCGACTTTTTGCAGGGGTTACCAACAGTGGTTCTATGACCCGACTAATGGGCACAGGAGTCGATACGTCATATTTAGAGACTTTGATGGCGTTCAATACGCACCGGGACGTACGCATCGCTTCTATTTAGATGACGGACTGAGACACCAGTTCGACGACCACGTTGTTGTAATCCACCCAATTCCACAGCAACCACCCTGGCTCATGGGTGCCCCTCGAAGAAGACACCGGGGTGGCATTTAGTTTGGACAGGTTTATATTAGCAAGTATCTTACTACTTGCTTGAGAGTTTCAAAGAATTTATAATAGATTAAAAAATTATTTATTTAGAAATAACATTAATTGTATAGAAATTAATTATTTTAGACAAAACTAATTAAAAGTAATAACTGTTGGCATAATATTAAATTGCCAATTTTACAACTATTAATTATATAGCAATTTAGAATTCTCCGTTTGTCGTGAAGTTCTTTCGCCGTTTTTTTTTTCAGATAATACCATCACTTCTGGACTTCGATTCGGATCTAATTTTCTGTAAATGTAATCAAAAATTATGAGAATTTAATTGAATTGAAAGAGAGCTGAGAATTGAGTGATTTATTTGTTTAAATGTTTATATTTTTATTCACACATTTATGACTTTTGGTTACAATCACTTCAATCATAAGTATAGTAACAATGAGTTCATTCACTCTTTGATCGTATTTCCTGTTCACCAAAGACTGGCGAATAGATCGGTATAAGTGGAGACTAGATGACGGCGAATATGTCCAACACCTGATCGATACCAGGGATGAATAAGTGTTCCTACTCTTGATTTCTACATATTTTTTACATTTATTTTGGAAATAAAAAGACTTAAATTTATCAATGTTATTTTTGACTACATTTTGAAGCAATAAATTCAAAGCAATTATTTATTGATTACTTGAAACAATTGTAATAAAATAAAAATAAATTTAAAAATAAGATCGATACAAAATGAAACAATTTTAAAGACTGTAACACATACAGTAATTGTTTATTTAAAAAAATAATAATTTTAAAAATTAAACATGATACTAAATTATATTAATACGTATAAAATTAAAACATTTATTTTCAAAATTACTTATAAATTATAACAATTAAATTTTTTGTACAAGGCATTTGTAGCAAAGTTGAAATATTTTTATTAATATTTTAATGTTTCTAACTAGAATCAATAAATATTTAATTTGCTAATAATTTTTATGTTAAAATGATTTGTATTATTAAATAAATATTTGGCTAAAAACAAATATCGAACTTTGAGTTTAGTTTCATATCAATTATTCAATATAACACCAATTGTCATAACGACATCAATTTTTATTTTTAAAATATAAACAAAATTATTATTTTAATATAAAAGTTATTGAGTTTTAAAACATTTAGGTTTTGAAATTATTAAAATTATTGTTAAAGTTTAAGTAATTGCTAAAACTTTTAATAACTTAATAAATAAATTATAAAAATGTCTTTTAATGGTTTAAAAGCGCTAATATTTTACCACAAACTGATCGGAAATACATATTTCGGTTATTCATTCGATGAGAAAATATCTAAATTAATAAAATTATTACAAATAATATGGAATATTATACTACATTGCTATGTATTACAAGTGTATCTTCATGATTTTAAATTTATGCTCTATAATAGTGAAGAGATTAATATCGGGGCTAAGAATTCCGAATTACTTCACTTTATATTTATTACGGGAGAGACGGGAGTTATGGCTCAAACATTGATTATTTGTTTATTCTTATCGTTCAGAGGGAAGAAAATTCTGGATTTAATTAAATCACAAGAATTGAAATACATTGAACACAAAGTTGAGAAAAGAATTGGTTTATTAATAACTATATCAACATTTTTACTAACATTTGTTTTGGAATTACTTGGTAATTTATTTTATTATTATCTACATTTGAGCAAGCTTCAATTTAATATAAATCGAGTAATTTTATGTCCAATCGCTTATTTTTTAGCATTAAATACACAAATAATTATTTTATCGCTAATCGCATACCAAAGTTGTATTGTTTCGAAACAATTAGTTTATATCGGAAATAATATTTTGAATATAAATATCGAAATTATTTACCAATTTATTGTCAAAATTATTAACTTTATCAAAATTTTTGATAACTATATTTCAATTTATATTCTAATATCCCTTATAATACACACAATCAGATGTATCGCTGGTTTATGTATTGTATTTATTGGTCCGAAAGAGACGCTTCCGATAATGATTTTTAGTATTTTTGAAAGTTTTTTTAATTTATTAATTTTGACTTTAATTTGTAATATAATACCGAAATCCTATAATAATTTTATGCATAAATTGATTACACAATTATCAACATATTCTGCAAACAAATCAGAATTGAGTAAAATATACAACAATTCGGTTATAAATAACTTGAATTCAATGCAAACTGAGTTCGGTTTCACTGCATTTGGTTTATATAAAATCGAATTAAAAACATTAATTACTTTAATGGCTATTATTTTCACTCATTCTGTGGTTCTTATTCAGACTAAAAAATAAATTGATTTTATTTTTAAGTAAATAACAAATAAATATTAATTTCAGAAAAATCTCAACAACCTATTGCACAATATTTGTTAATTTAAACTTGTTACTATTTTGATGTAGCAAGAACACTCTTAAATTTATTTTATTTGCTCATGATTGCACAGATGTACTTGTACAATTTTACATATTTATAAAATGTAAATGAAATATTATATAATAATAATAGTATTAATAAGATTAATAAAAACAATTAAAATAACTAAATATTCAAATAATCAAAATTAATCAAAACAAACAATTTTAAAAATTTTTATTAATTTACTATAAATTTAATTTACATTAAATAAAATAAAACAAGATAAATTTATTTAAATGATTAAACACAATATCAATAATTAATTAATGTTTTGAAAAAGTCGTCAGTTATGGTCCATAACCAGTAGGTGTTGTCCCGCGATATGAGGAGCCGTCGGCTCTCCATTGAGTCGAATCAGGAACTGATTAACCAAATTGTTGTCGACTTTGTCTTTACATTCACTGCAAAACACATTCCGTTCCGTCTGTTCGTTATCTCTATTTAGAGACAAATCCAACAGTTCTTTGAGACACAATCGGTGGTAAAGATGTCCGCATTCGAGCACTTCTGTGTCGACCAATGGTTTGATTCGATGGTAACAAAGAGTGCACATTGTTTTCAAGCAGTTCGAGTTGACCGCCGAAGACGATATGTTGGACCCGAAGTGAGGCCTCAAGTGCGCAAACATGGGATCGGCCATAAATTGGCGAAAATTACCGAATTTGCGGAACTTCTTCATCTGTTTCTTCCAATGCTTTTTCGCTCTCTTTCGGCTTTCGTGACATTCATTGTCGGAATCACTCGAAGATTCACTCGAAGAGAAGCTGCTGTGATATTGGCCGCCCCTCTCGTCCGACCCCGACGGCCCCCAGTGGTGGCCTCTACGCCCCCGACACCCGCGCCAACTGTGATGACCTCCTCTGCCCATTGCTATGGAAACTATTGAAGCAATTGATTAGTTTTTAATAACATTTTAATACAAAACAAATAAAAGTTTTTTTTATAGTTTTATATTTGTTTTAAAAGAATGTCTTTTAAATACAAATAATTAAATTGAGTGAAGAATTGCATAAATAAAAACTTACTCTAAGTTTGAGCTCTTCTTTGGTTAGAAATGGAGTGAAACAAAAATTTGTCTGAAGTTTGTCGCCAAACGGATAGCACAGTTAGCTTTGATTTATTGACAGCTTTTTATTGTCAGTCTTTGTGACAGTTTATTGACAGTAGTTATGAAGATATGACACCAAATAAGTGAAGTATTTATAAACAGAAATTAATTTAATAAATCGCTGCAATTCAGTGCAATCACTGCTATCGACTGCTCTAATATGCGATCGCATTATATAATATAATATTTACACAATTTTTAATTAAAACTTAATTTAGTATTTGTTTACAAAACTGCGTTTTCATGCAATTGCCTGCAGTTTTGCATTAAATTATAGCCGGAATTAGTAGACGATATAGCACTGGTGTTAGCAATAGATTGCGTAACTGTAACTACAACAACCTTGGTGATTGCACCAATCTAATCTCTTACTTGATATTAGCTAATAGCTTGTATCTATTTTTAAATTATTTAAAAAATAAAATAAAAAATTTGCCGTAATTTTTAAACAACATATTTGACTTGGTTAAATTATAATAAATTATTTTTAATTGTCAAGTTAGAATAAATCAACATAAATGACAATATTGTAGATTCGGTTATTGAGTATTATTTAAATTATTAAATATTTTAAATAAGATATCTATTCCACAAATAATCGCATTCATTGATTTTGAATCCAATATCGAAAGTAGTTTTGGTTTTCGGTTCAGTTCTGATCTCCAAATACGGAGCGATTATATTGTCATTTATTGCGTAAATTATTTAACATTTTTTTTAAAATTAACCATTGCCAAACATTAATTGTTTAAATTTTTTGCAAGGTCATCAATGATTGTAATTGTTTAACTAAAATTGTTTTTAATCTTGTATAATTTTTAAATTAAAATTTAATTTTCAATTAAATTAAACAAAATTTAGATTATGTTTAAGAAATGATTAATTATAAGTAAATGGTATTAGTTTTTACGATTGTAGTAACAGTGTTATACAAATAGCAGATAAAGATGGGAATCAAATTTGAAAAATATCTTTTAGTTATATAGTTTTGAAATACCAAATTTAATTTAAAACTAATTTTTTATTTAAATTTACTTGGATTACTTTTTAAATTTATGTATTTATAAAATATGTTATTTTGCTTTTATATTAAAATTAGATCTTAAATGAAATATTATTTATAAAATAATTTTATTATTATTAAATTTTAATTTGTTTAAAGATTACAAAATAAAACTCAAGGCATAAAATAAAATATTAATTTTAAACTTATAATCAGAAAAGAGCAAAAAATAAGAAATCGAACTGTTTGTTAACTTATATAACATTTGTTAAGCATACAAAAACAGTATATCTGCAATGTCCTCATTAGGGCACCAGTGGCAATTGCAGATATATGGTTTTTGTATGTTTAGCAAACAATTAAAATACTAATTAACTCTTTTGAACTACACTGTGCCCTACACTGCTTATAACCAGAGACGATTTAAAGATAAGAAATCAAACTGTTTGTTAACTTTTATATCATTTGCTAAGCATACAAAAACAATATATCTGCAATGGCCACTGCAGATATATTGTTTTACTATGCTTAGCAAATAGTATAAAAAGTTAATTAACTCTTTTAAACTATGAGATTGAATTATCTCTGCTTATAACTACGGTATATAAATAAAGTCAAAATCGTAACAAATTTTTTGGGGGTTTTGATTATAAGTTATAATTTATAATTAATAAAATATTCATTAACTACATGTATTCAGATATTCAAATTTGTTTTTATTTTATTCATACTAATTGCAAACAAATAATTTGCTGTGTATTTAATTTTTTATTACAAAACATAATTAATGTTAATTATTAGAAGCAATGTTGTTACAATAATAAAAAATTAATTTGCATAATATATTCATGCTAAATAAAATACTATTAAATTAAAATATTTTCCACAATAATAAACAGAATAACAAACCTTTTAAATCACATAAAGTAAATTTACAATGAACAAGATAATAAACAAAACAAAAATCCACGTTTGCAAAATATAGTAATCAAAACACATTAAATTAAAAACACAATAAATTTATTCTTAAACATAGTATTTATATTTTAACAAGCATGTTTTTTGAGCAAAATTTTGTATCAAAAATAAATCCGGAATTGATTTTTATCCTAATATAACGGCACTGTCTCAGTGCGTATTGCATGGAATAAATAACAAGCCAAAAAAGAAGAGAAGTTTTGCAGTTCACAGCAAACTATTCATTAATTAAATAATTGAATTATTTATGAAATGTTTTCATTATAACGTAGTGTCAGTTGGAGTCAAATAAAAGGCTAATTATATTAAATGTGTGCAACAAAACAAAATACAAAAAATTTCGTTAACACAAGACATAAATAAAAACAAAAAACTTTTTTAACTAGTTTAAGACAATGTTTACATTTAGTTTGTAAATTGACTTTTTATTATATTAGATGAGAAAAAAGTATATAATCTTAAACTAAAACATTAATTCTCTAATGCAATGATTTTTAAGCTAGACTAAATGAGAAAAACCAAATAAATTGCTTTTAATTTCTAAAAAACCAAATCATTAATTATGAAGAGCTTTAAGAATAAATTTATTTTTTAAGACTTTAGGCATTAGAAAAATATTTTGCAAATTTGATTAAGCTTTAGACAAAAAATGTGCCAAAAAGTAGATTAAATAAAAAATTTAAAAAAATTTTAATAACAATAAAAATTTTTGTAAATACAATTTTTAATTTTTTAATTAAAATTAAATTTAAAATGCTTTTGTTTATTTTTAATGTTTGCCATGATCGAGATAAAAGTAAAAATAAAAGAATTTGGAAGGTTGAAAATTTCAAAAAAACTAGACAGTATGGAAATATTTTTGAAACGTATAAATTATAAATACAATTATTTTAATCATGTTTGCAATTTAAAAATTTGCAATATTAAACCAGAAGAATAATTAATATGAGTTGCATTAATTTGTTAATTTAAAAATAAGTAATTATATGCTCTACTTTCTTTTGATTATTATTTAAAATTAATTTTACTAATTTATTATTATTTTCATCAAATTTACTTTGTTATTTTAATAAATATTTAAAATTATTTATAGGAATCATAACAATTAAATTACTAAAATATAAACATAAGTATTAAATATCAAATTAACATTACACATTAAACTTAATCTTATCACATTTCAAGCCAAAACTACAATTAGTTTTAACTGTGCAAGCCTAGTTCTGAAAATTGTTAAATTAAGTGTTAATAAAATAAAAAAAGCAAATCACATCCAATAAGAAACTAATGAACAATTTAATTGATTTTCTCAACATTTCTACTAATTGTATAAGAATTCCGGACAACAGACAACAGAAATAAATCTCTATTTAAAAACAAAAAATAAAAATAAAATCGAAATACTATTAGAAAAATGATTGAATTATCAATAATATTGTCGAGTGTTAGTCGTGTTTAATATACTGTATGACATTAGTTTTTGATATTATATTGCTGTAAAAATAGATTATATATTACCAAAACTTTACTTTTTTTGTTCAGACTATAACAACTAAATCTGTTTTTTTTCTTTTCGAAAATTGGATTTTCTTTTCAAGCATTAAAACAAACTTTAGATCTGTTTTTCGATTAAAATAAACAAAAAAATTTATTTTATTTATATTTAATTTAATTTTGTAAATGTCTGATAAAATTAATTCTTTAATTCATAACAAAATAATGTAAATTTTGAATATTAAAATAAAATGAGTATTACTTGTATTTAATGTGTATTTTATTAGATTTTATTTAATAAGTTCCAAATAATTTATTATGCTTATTTTAAAATTTCAGAACTAAATGTAAAATAAAGTAGACAATAAATATAATTTTAATATTTGCAATGTTTAGCACTTTTTCAAAAACAATTGCGTCTTTATATGGATTAGACATTATGTTATATTTTAAGCGTAAATCCATTATTAATTTGCTTATCATTAGAAGCGATCAATTTACTACATATTTACCACTTTCGAGACTATCTTCAAGTTTGCAATCAATTAGGCAATCGATATAAGCGCCGAAATTCTGAGCTTTTATTTTTGCTGACATTAAACAAGATATGTAAACGCAAAACAAGGATGAGCAAGTATGCAATACATACTAAAATATCTTTTAATTTAATCAAATTTAAAAAATTAAACCAAAATAAAAATTGCGTCTACCTTGAGCATTTCAATGCTTGAATAGCAACTGCCGGCGCTCTCACCAAAGATATTATATCTAATCCTTTCTAAAGATCGACATTTTTAGAACGGCATTAACGTTCTTGTTGAAATTCTATTAAATATTTATTGCAAAACAAAATTTAATTTGCAATTTTTGCTTTTGAATTATATAACACTAATTATTAAAGACAAAAATATGCTTACTGATTTAGTGTCAAATATTTAATATACCGCAATATTAATTTAAAACATTTTAAATATTTAATATATTTACTTATAAATATTTAAATTATTACCTATTATTGAAAAACACAACATATTTGTTTTTAAATAAATATAATAAATTGCTTGATGTTTTAAAAACATTATCGTAATTAGGGGTTTTGTAAAGAATAAATCAAAATAGAAGTTACTCACATTAAAATTTATTATAACTGAAACCAATAATGATATTCGCATAATGATACAGTATATCTTTGATGCCCAACTCAAATTAAAAATGCTATGATTCTTATCATAATTTGTGTACAATTTTTACTACAAAAATTTTCTGAATGAGATTTGTAAATAAATAAACCACGATAATTAATCAATTAAAAATAAAAAACAAAAACATTGTTACTCTTATTTTACTGTATTTCTTAATAATTATAGGTTTTATTATTTTAAAATTTTATTTTAAAAATTAATACGTTGTTTTTGTCTTGATCATCTGATTAACAATTTCCTATTCTCATACATCGTGTGTTCAAATTTAGTTTAATTTTACAAATAATTTCTAATTTAATTATAAATTGTTATAACTTATAATTACATATTTGAACAATTAATTTAGATCTGTATTAGACTCTAATTTGAATTTAACTTATTTTTGTTTCCGGATATAATTCTCACGTTATTTCGATTCTATTATTTCGCTATTTGATCGCATTTTTTATTCAATCATTTTTAGCTCAATTTTTCTCTTTTTTTCTTCTTAATTTTTACGAATAAGAAACTAATAGTTAATCAAAAATTAATGTAAATATTTCAAAAGTAATATAATAAAAATTAATTATCCTTATCCTTAATTAATTGTAACATTATTTGCGATTGTTTCCCATTATAAATTTTACGTTCTGAACTTTTAACTTGTGACTATAAACTTAGCAGTGTGCAATTTGAGGCAAGTTCTCAGTGTTGCCTCACGATATGTTTTTGCTATTTAACAGCAATTATATTATATTTTTTACTATAATAAAAAGGTCTAATTGATAAATATAAATTGTTTTTTAATCGATTACAGTAATTATAAAATTAAAAAACAATATTTTAGATTTAATATTTATTAGATATTAAACAAAACATAATTTAGTTTTGCATTACATTAAATGTCAATTTTTAATTAAAGTCTAAAATCTATAAATGTACAAGCAAAATATTTATTGTAAAATCATTTTTTCTTTTATATTTGATGAGCTCAGAATCAGACCTTTATATAAATAGTAAAAAATATATAATATAATTGCCGTTAAATAGCAAAAACATAGAGCGAGGCAACACTGAGAACTTACCTCAAATTGTACACTGAAACTTAGTATTTAAAACGTAAGTAATAATTGACTCTAGAAGCCAGAGTTGGCCATCATAGGCTTAGGAAGATATTTTCAACAAAAACTTAAAATTAAGCTAGCGTAATTTTTGCTATTATATTATAATAATGATGTCAATCTAATAATCAATTCGTATATATTGTGTTTTAAATAATTAGTTTATTAGTAAAATGTTTGGAAGACATGTGTTTACTAAGTTTGAGATAGTGCTAACCAATAGTTTTGCTTTGAAAAAGTTTATTCTGATCTAACAATAGTGACATGCCACTTTGTTATTTGAGTTTGTTATGACTAGAGGGTTTTAAACGTAGGAAAAAATACTATGCGAGGCAAAAGTCGGAAGTATCGTAGAGAATATAAATGTTTATCGGGAATAAATAATTTTAGTAAAACAAATATTTTAGAAAATTTATAGTTGTAATTATAAATTTAATATTATTCACTACTTTAACATATAACAGATGCAAAATAAATACTAAATGAGTAAACATTAATGCTAATCTGTTTTCCATTAACACCTTCGTTCGTACCGTATAAATACATTTCAAAAAATCTTGTGATTTGATAATCAATATGTTTTCTTATAAAATTATTTTTCTTAAAAATTTGGTTTTAAGTGCGAAATAATTAAAATAGTTATATAAATTATTCTTAATTAGTAAATAAATAGACAATTAAGAGCTGAACGCTAAGTAAATGTAATTTTTAAAAAGACTTGCGCGCTATAATGTCTTCGATATAATAATTATATTTATGTTCGATAAGTTGATTAATTATTCATTTTTCATTATTTGTTCTTAAAAAACAATAATTCATTCGTTCAAATATAACAATATTTAAAACACAATATGAAATATTTTGATAAAAGATCAATAATTAAACACTTTTTTATCTGAAGTAGGAATATCTCATGCGATAATTAAAAGGTCATAACAGGTCAAACAGAATAAAAGTAAAATTAATTTAACAGAACAATTAATTTAATCCCAATTATTTGAATAGTTTTATATTTATTT
>JAQFXP010000976.1:0-22678 GCA_034693685.1 Belba bartosi
ACAACAACTGAATGACTCAATCAATCATAACATTCGCATCAGTGGTGAGAGTAACCAATACCATCACAACATAGGACCACAAATAGGACAACCATATCATGGGACCACTAATCTGAATAAAGATGTTTCAGTCAATCCCTACTCATCCAAACTTCAGTCGACAGTTATCTATACTTCGGATGAGGGACCAGGTCTTGTGCACCAATTGTTTTGTTTTACTTTGCCTTCACTAACAAATAAGCGATAATTGAATTACTTTTAAATATTTTTATAATTGTAATAATAATTATTCGTGACTTTAGTGAACGAAAATTCTCGAAAAGTTGGTTCGATTGCAGATTACGATCCAATTAATGACAATTACGGCTCAATTGCAAGTGGATATCGAATTGATCCGACCGGCGCTTACTTTGCAGGTTTGGTCTATTTGTTCTAATTATTGATTTATTAATTCATAGACTTTCTCTTCTCTAATAAACTTATTTTTATTTTAATTGTTAATTAAACAAATGGATTGAATAGAAAGCAATAAATATATGAATGACTGCTATCGTCTAAACTTAAACCTAAACTTAAATGACTTATTGAATCAAATGTTTCTAAAATTAAATTCTATGCAAATTAGAATTGCTTTGCAATCAATTTTTGAGTTTAACTCAACTCTGACTAACAAACCCGTATGAGCCGATGCACTCATTTGATAGATTGAGAGCACATTATAGTAAAAGTTGTCATTCGAGTCAATAATTAAGTTGAAGATTAGTCAAAATAAATTGAATTTCTATTTATAATTTAGTGTTAATTGAATAATGAGTTTATTCATCTCAACCTTCAATAAAAATTGGTTTAAAATAGAACCACATTTTAAAAACATAAAAATGAAAATATATTTAAATTTAAACGTCTTTGTTGTTCCGATAACACATAATTAGACAAAACTGTTCGATAGCTTACTTTTATTTGACAACTTTGTTGACCACAAAACTGGTGATATTGTTAGACATTTCGATCACTAACTTATGATTTTCACAGCAATAGTCATATAACAGGGATTCCCAAGAGTTTAAAGTAGGAAAAGACAAGAATACTGGCTTGCACCATTCGCACATAGGTGTTACTATTCGATTGATTAGAATTGAATCAAACATAGAATCAAAACAGTTTTATAATTTATAATTTGTTATCAATAGTATTAAACGTATTAAGAGTACAAATGTGAACAAACAGCCATTTATTTATAAGCAGTTTTGATTGTATTATTTTATTTATTAAAATACTACTTATTAATCAAAAAGTTACGCCTATGTGCGAATGTACGAATGTGCAAGCTAGTATTCTTGCCTTTTCCTACTTTAAAACAAAACCATCCGAGTAGAGATCAGCTAAAAATTTTCCTCATTTTGAAAATGGGTATTTACCCTCCATTCAAAGCCCGGCAAATTTTGGTTTATGGGCTAAAATTAGGATATGTTCCCTAAATTGGCGCTTAATTCAATCTAAATTCTGTTAAATTAACTAAACATAGTTTAAATTCGATTTAAATTTAATTAAATTGGGTAAAATTTTATTATAAATATATGAGTTTTTAGCGTTTTAAAAAATCTCTTCCCTGATACCCCTGGATCGACAGATCTTATGAATTTCTCTCATATATTGACATCATAGCTGTTCAGCCGATGCAGTCGTCCGAACGGGAGAGGGAGAGGGGGAGGGGAAGGAATAATTCGGGAACACATTTTGTATTTACAAAAAAATCTAATTTTTATACTTGGTAATTAATAAAATGTATGTATTTTAGGAATCTATTTTTATTTATTTATCACAATTGTGTTGAAATTCTTCAGTTGTGTGCATAAAAGTAAAGGACATTTATCGGTATTTATTTATCTATTTTTTATACTACCGTAGTATTATAGATATCATCAAAAGACAACTTTTTGCCGTTGGAACCATATTTTTTAAAAATTTAGTTTTCCAGTTATTTAATATCAAAGTTCTGACTTCAATGGGAATTTGACTAAAATTCCAATTTTCAAAAATTAATTTAACCACCGTTCCCCATTTATTTTCTTATAAATTTTTTTTTGAACAATCTACTAAGAACAAGGAAGTTTTAAACTGGGTCTCCAAGAGAGTTTACGAGATTTTTTGTATTTTTTAAAATATATTTATTATATTGCAAAGACATGTGGACTGCAGGCATCAGTGAAGTTTTGCCGTATTTTAAGTCATTAAAGTATGCAAAACTTGTAGGGGTTTTAGAATCAGAACTAGAATTAGAGTCAGAGTCATGTCAGTCAGATTCAGAATCATAATCTCGTGAACTTTCTTGGAAACCCAGTTTAAAGCTCTAACTATAATATTAAATAACTCGAAAACTAAATTTTTTAAAAATATGGTTTCAACGGCAAAAAGGTGTCTTTTGATGAGATATATAATATTATACTAGTATGATAAATCCCATTTCAAAAATACCGATAAAGATCCTTTAAGCCAGGATGTAATTGTTGATATGAATGACGGTTTTGTGTTGCATTACATTTATTAATTTTATTTAACATTAATTTAAAGTTATACAACATTTCAATTGCTAACTGAGCTCATTAACAAAATGGTAAAAATTTATACATTTATAGTATTAGATCAACATTGTTTAGGCATTCAGATGGGAGGAGTTAGCCAAAAAAATTGCTCTTGGTTTACAAGTCATCAATTATCTCCCGTTCGGTTTTTTTGATCTAGAAAAAATTATGCTGTTTTTGTTTTTTTTTGTCAAAATAGAAAATTTTTACTAAATTGGTGCTAAACCAGGTTTAAATTATAAATTTTTGTAAATTATTATTTACTAAGCAATTTTAGAACATAAATTCTTTTGCTGACTTGGTCCTTTCCCTTGTATTGCCTTGTATTGGCTCTTCTGAATCTATGACATTGCTTAATTTACTATGATTTGCTTGATTTGTATCAATTTACTAAAACACAATTTAGAATTAGATTTACAGTTTTACTATTTTACTAATCACAAAATGAGAGTAATATTAATTGTAAAAAATTAGTAAATGTTAAGATTAGTGAAAGTTCCAGAATAAAATATATCTGAATAAATGAACATGTGCTACTAGGCTTGAAGCTAGTTGCTTTTATTTAAATTTAATTCGTTTGCTAGAAAGACAAAAATAGCTTTCAATTTAAAGAATTTTTTTTCTATTCAAAGCGTTTTAATAGAAATCTTTAGAATTGTTGCAATGATTTCCTCTAACTCTAAAATATTTGTATTTTTCAGTTATTTTTTGATTGAAAGCAAACTTTGCTTTAACTCAAAACGAATATTTATTTTCAAACTAAACCATTGAATCGTTTACTCTTATAAAGTCTTATAAAAGCGGATAATATTGAAAATTAAAGTTTTTGCAAAAGAAAATAATAGTTTAGAGAATTTGATACAAAATTGTATTTTGTTTTGATTCTTGCGCTTTAGTCCCCAAAGACTCGTTGAATGTGCGAAACGGATAATATTTCTAAAGAGTTTGCAATAAAGTTGTCATTCATTTGAAGCTTCAATACTGCAGTAAATCTATAGCGAATGAACCTCTGATTCAGAAGCACTCGAGCTCTAACGGCACTGCCATCAGACTCTAACTCTGAATAAGTTATGTAGAGTATGTGAGTCTGTGTTTTGCCAAAAAGTGATTGAAACATTTAGCAAGCTCGGCAACATACTATTCCATTAATACCAATTTAAGTTTAAATATGTTTTTTGCTCTTAGAAGTCAATTATTTAAGTATTTGTTATATATTTATTTATACATTGATTAAAAATTGAAAAATAAATATTTTATTACTTAATAATAGTTTTTTAAATATAAATATATCTATTTTATTAGCTAGAGTAATTGAATTCAAAAGCATGCCTTGCTTACTAAGACAATTAAGCTATTATGACTCATAATTTATGAGTTTGATTTGTTTTATCTGAGGATAATTTTATACAGGGATACACATAAAATTGATCAAGCTGACATTTTATGCTTGCTTCGCGGCTTACATTCTATCTGCTAAAACCAACATAATAAATTTCTTTAAATTTTTGTTGTAGATTATTTTATTTTTGATAATTAAATATTCATAAAATTTAATTATTACCGAATTCCCGCGCATATACTTGCATGTCCTTATAAGTGAGTTTGACCATAATTACAAAAAAGCCTTTATGGTGTTATGGGCATGTCCAAATAGAGTGAGGTATACACAATTTTATTTTTTTAATTATTTTATTATAAATGTTTAAAAATAGCAAAACTTTAGATATAATTAGTAAATTAAACAAATAAATATTATTAATTATAATAATAATAAATTAATTAGCAATATTTCAACTGTTTGTGAGTAAAACTAAAATTTAAAAAAGAACTTTGTTATTTTATTGTAATATTTTTAAAGATTATGCTTTAGGCAATTCATTATTTTAATAAAAACAAACAATACATACAGTAATTCAAATATTAAATTTTTTTTATTGCTTTACATTAATGCTAAAAACATTCATAAAACTTGTTTTAATTCCTCACTTATAACGGCATGCAGATATTCCCGGGGTATAAAGGTATATGTTCTGCTTCACTCTATATGAGCACTGCAAGTATATCACATAGCTCATATATAAATTATATGATTAATATTACGGTAATTAATTTATAAAAATTATATTTGAATTTTGTAAATCATTTGAATAGATTTTAATTGAATTTTACGAAACCGCTATTAAGATATGTTTGCAATTGTGATCAAAATTGAGCTTTTGGTTTGACATTAAGAAAAATATAGTGAATTGTGCTGACAGATCAAGATGGGTTCTTTAATCTAATGGTCAAATCTCATCTAGTTGCAATTTCTGAATGAGTTATACACTGATGTAAAGTCTAAATATTTATATTTTTTGCTAATATTGTATATGAAGTGTAGGCAAAGTGAACTAAAAAGAGAAAACTTATGCCTTTCCTTTACTAGACATAGAAATTGCCTAAAAGTTCAATTTTATTGATTTCAAAGACTCTAACTATAAATCTATAGAAAACCGTTTTCGCTTCGAGTGCTTATAAAAACATTTTAAACAAGTTTTTCAATAAAATCGATTTTAGTTTACTTTGACTTTAAATTTTGATCCGTTTCTAGACTTTTGAAAACTTTTAACAAAACATTTGTTTGTTTGTCGGGTCCGTCAGGTGCACCTCATAGCCAAGTGTTGACGAGTGGAATGGGAGTTGGAATAGGAGTGCGGCGACCAGTGAACCGCGCGTTTCGGGCCATTTATGACTACTCGGCCCAAGACATAGATGAAGTTAGCTTTTTGGACGGAGACCTCATCGTCAACTGCCAACCCATTGACGAGGGTTGGATGACTGGCACAGTCCAGCGCACCGGTCAGAAAGGGATGCTTCCGTCCAATTATGTCGAGCCCTCCAATTGATTTTATTTAGAGTTATTTATATTTTTAATTGAATTTAGCGATTGTTTAGCTTTTTTTGAAATTATTTTGTAGGCTTTACCTAAATATCTTTAAATTCCAATTTTTATTTATATATTTGTTTTTTATGGTAAAAGTTATTTACCTCTCATTTGGTTTTTAGTGCATTTTCTTGTATTTAATTTTTAATTTCAAATACTAATTGTATGCTTTATATTATATATTATATATTAATACTTAAAAAATTATATCTATTTAGCCTTAAATCAAATTAATTATTAATAGAATTAATGCTCATTTCGTTGTAAAAAGTTGTCAAAAGTTTAGTTCATTTAGAGAAAAGATTTTTACGGATTTGACTGAAAGTATATATTTTGTAGTTTAAGCTATTTATTTATATTAATATTAATAATAACTAAAGAATCTTAAATTGAAATACTTTTTAATTAAACACATATTGTATTCAAGAATCTGATAGAAAACCTTGAATTGAACACTAAAACAAATTTATAGCCAATAAATAGTTTTCAATACATTTATACTAAATACTAATTAGTGATATATTCTGACATTTTGTATTAATAATAAATTATTTGTTTAAAACACAATTAGAACTCTTTTTATAAAGATTTGACTCGATTTGTGAGCACACTATGCAACCAATACACCGATAGTTTGCTATTTCATAACTTATAACTTATCTGCAAATATTTGAATATAAGATATTTGTTTGCTTTTATGTTTATTCTATATATTTCTATATATTGTAAGACTATATGACTAATGCTTTACTAATCAATAACTCCGGAATTCTCTTCTATTCCCTATTTGACTCAAATATATTAATGGATTAGTTTTTCACGAAAATTATTTGCAAAAACTTTTATATTTGTGTTACTGTACTTACGATTTGCTACAAGATTTGTAAATTAAATATTTTTTAAAATTTAAATTTTTCTCACAAATGTCAAATAACTTTTATATTAAAGAATTTTTAAAAATTATTTGTCACTAAATTTGCTTTTTATCATCAAATTAAAGATTTAGTCATTTTTATGGACTACCTTCTTAGCAATTCTTCAATGTCTATTCTTTATTAACAATAATCTCTTTACTACTGAAGTGTAATTCTAATGAAAATTTTCGTTTATTATAATTTATAAATGAGAAATGAAGTCTTTTTAAATGGTTTTATTGTATTATTTTTAAATAACATAAATAATTAATTTTGCAATAAAGTTGTTAACGAACAAACATTTATATAATATTTGATATTTATTTTTTAGATTTTTTTATTAACTCGAATTTATGTCTCGAAATAGATTTTTTAACAAATATTTATATATTTATGACTTATATTTGAAGTCAAGTTATATTTGAAACAAATTCTTATATCAAGTGTTTGGCGTGAAGTACAATAGAACTACTGTAGAACTGACATTATTTATTTTGAACAAGTTAAAATTTTTAAATCAATAAACATTTGGTAATTAACAGGTTTAGGAAATGAAATAGCAGTATGTAGTGCCTGCAACAGTGTTTTGTTTGATTGCAACTGCAACTGTTGTTTGATGCTATATTCGAGACGCAGCTTATGTTATCAATGCCCCATGTTTTATCAAGACGTTATTTATATTTATTTTTTGTCAAAAAATATTTGCTAAATTTAAAAAAAATTTGTAATTTTATTATGGACATAGATTATGTCTTGATAAACTATGTAAGTATTGTTACACGTCCCCATAAAATGCGCCTTGAATATAGCATCAAACAACAATGCAGCAAGGTTATGCCCACAGAACACTGTTGCAGACACACGATTTCTTGACATTCCAGAGTCGTGTTTCACTTAAAGGTATATATCTATATGCGTCAACCAATAGAAATGCTTCAAATATTTAGTCATTCAACTTAACAATAAATATTTTTGTCAAAATAATATATGATCTGATTTGTAGCCTATCTTTTTTCATTAGCCTCACTGAAAGCTCAGGAAAAGCTATGGTTGCAGACACTGCATACTGCTATTTCATTTTTGATTTTACAATTAAGTATTTATTCGATTTTTAAAATTAAATTAGTTATGTCTACAAAAATGTAGAATTGATTTTTCAAAACAGTAATATTCAGAGCAGGGGAAAAGTATAATTTTGTTAACTTGTCAAATTCTAGAGAAGATCTACCAAATTTATCAAAATGAGAGGATTTTAACTTGATCCCTTTTTGCAATTTCTAGTTTTTAAATATGTTTGAAACGAATGATTTTTATCGATTATATTAAAAGATAGAAAGAGAGTTCAATCGTATGTTTTATTTAGAATATATTTTACAGTAAAATTGATGTCTTCGGAGTGACCGCAAACTACTTCAACCACTTTATACAGCATTCAATGATAGAAAAAAATGTATATTTATGGCCTATAAATTTTAGACCTATAAATTTTGTAACTTTACTTGATCAAAAAAAAATTATTAATAAACATAAAGTAAATTATTTAATAATAAAACTAAATTTCAAATTTTGTGTGTTGAACTTATAGTTTGTCTGTTTATTAACTATAAAATCAGAACAGATAAACTTTTATTAATTTAAGTGTGCGCTATTATATTTTTAACATAACTAGCAAAAAAGCTTATTATAATATCGCTTAGTAAAGTTTGTTTTAAAATAAAATTATTTTAATTATTATTAAGAGCAAAGTTATTTAGTGCTTAGACTGTATAATAAAAATATAATCTAGATCTATTTTGGGGAAGTGGGTTGGGCAGAAAAATTGAGGAATAAAACTGTAAAAGACAAAAAATAAAACTTGAACTAAAAAAAATAAACTTTGGTTTAGAATATAAAAAAGGATAAAAAATAAAAAGAAAATAAACATGAAATGAACAAAATTAGACTTTAACAGCATATAAAAATTAATTAACAATTTTTAGAATTTTCATATACTTTTCATATCTCGATTACCGTATAACGAATATCTGCTATAATAAAAATCTTTACTATCATTTATCAAAAATTTTTTTTAATGAATAATTATTTTTAAACCCGGAATGTTAATAAAATGACTCGTTTTCAACAATAAAATAAATTTTTAGTATAAATCTGGTAAAAAGCTATGCATTATTAAAGCAGCAAGCAAAAAAAAAACGAGTAACTCAATGCATCTTTTGTCACATTGTGTCGCCGCCTCCGCTAACGTTTAAACACTGTACAGTAAGTGCTTTTTATTTTATTTTATATAAAATCTTAAAATATTCGACAGACAATTCTAATATCACTTTTGGAACCGTTTCCTTCGAAGGACTCAATTTACGGACACTCTTTGGCAATTTTGCTTGTTTTCAAATACAATTAAATTAAATCTTACTTGTTATTTTAAATCAAAATATATTTAATTGTCTTAATTTTAAGCAAAGGTAGAGTATTTGTAATAGTTTTGTAATATTTTAATACTATATTGATATTTAATTAGTTACGCAAAGAATTAATCAAAATATAGTTTTTGTTTTATATATCTATAAAATATTTTAATAATACTTTACATTTAATATTACTTTTAAATTATATAACTTTTTATTTACAATTTAATTTAATACTTTAAAAATAAATAAGTAATTTCTTACACTGGAAATTATCCAAGTGTCTTTACGTGTCTTTAGAGCTGTTTTTACAAAATTCTGCATAATTATACACAAAGAGCGAATTTGGTAAACATGGCAAATTTAGCGGAAATTTCACTAAAATTTGTAAAATCATTATTCATATATTATTATAGTATAATTAGTATAGATTCATATAGTATAGATTTTATGATGAAAGTTTTAAAATTTATTTAATGTTTAAATTTTTATTTTTTTGCATTGAATTTTTGACAAATTTCTTATTAAAAGATCTTGGCCACCAAAATTTGTTTTAAGATTTATTAAAGTTTGAATCTAACAAATACAAAATTTAGTAAAATATAATTTAAAATTTTTGAAAAATTAAAAATGTAAATTTTTTTTTTGAAATTTTTAATAGAAAAAAATAGGAAAGGGGTTGGCGAAAGATTGAAAAAAGTGCTTATTTAAAAAAATTATTTAAATCATGATAAAAGCATATGATATAATAAAGAAATGTGCCCAAAAAAAATTTGCAATTGAAGAATTAAAAAATTTATGCGCATTCAAAAATACAATATTTTCTTACAGTTTTTAAACTTCAAACTTAATTTACAGACAAACTAAATGAAATATTTTAATTATTTTTTCACTAACACATACATATATTAAGGCAGAATTAATAATTAATTAAAATATTTATATAAACAAAATATTTTTAATAGAAAATAATGATTGAAATATTTAAATGCAAAATTGGAGATTTTGCTCTCGCGATTTGCAACTTTTGTTTTATATGTTTTATTAAAATCTATAATTTATATTATATAGTAAAATGAAAATTTGCAAATCGCGAGGACAAAATCTTCAATTTTGCATTTAAATATTTCAATTATTATTTTCTATTAAAAATATTTTGTTTATATAAATATTCTACTTAATTATTAATTCTGCCTTAATATATGTATGTGTTAGTGAAAAAATAATTAAAATATCTCATTTAGTTTGTCTGTAAATTAAGTTTGAATTTTAAAAACTGTAAGAAAATATTGTATTTTTAAATGCGCATAAATTTTTTAATGCTTTAATTACAAATTTTTTTTGGGCACATTTTTTTATTATATCATATGCTTTTATCATAATTTAAATAATTTTTTTAAAGGCACTTTTTTCAATCTTCCGCCAACCCCTTTACAATATGATAAATAATTTATTAATATGTTTGTCTTTATTTAATATAACACAATTTTTTATATATAAATAATTGTGTGTAAAATTAAAAAATCTACTTTAAAATTTGCGAAAATGAAAGTAAAATGCAGGAGATAATATTTTGTAAAATTGTAGTGGTGCTACAAAAATTTGTCGTGGCAATAACCAATCAGAATTTATTTTATTAAATGGAATTTTTATTATATTTAAATTAATTAATGTTTTAATTGAGATTGTTTAAATAAAAAAGAATATTTTGAATTTAAAAACAAAATAAAACATTTTTACTTACCCTATTTTCTCGCATACACTTGTATGCTTTTATAAATGAGTTTGACCATAATTACAAAAAAGCCGTTATGATGTTATCGGCATGCCTATATAGAGTGAGGTATACAAAATTTTATTTTTAATATAATTGTATTATAAAGGTTTAAAAATAGCAAAACTTGTATTATTTAGTAACAATAATATTATTTACAAATTAATTAGCAATATTTTAACTGCTTTTGAGTAAAACTAAATTTAAATAACAAATTTGTGATGTTATTGTAATATTTTTAAATTTTATACTTTTGGCTATTTATAATTTTAATAAAAACAGACAATATATAATTCAACACATGCAGTGATTAAGATATTTAAAAATTTTAATGTTTTACATTAATGTTAGAAACATTAATAAAACTGGATTTATTCCTCACTTTTAACGGCGTGTCGGTATACCCGGGGTATAAAGGCATATGGCTTCATTTTATATGGTATAAGGTATGGTACCATATGGTATAAGGCTTCACTTTATATGGGCAATAAAAGTGTATGCGCGGGAATACGGTATAAATATGTTAAAAGTTGCTTTATTATATTGTTTTTGTATGTTTAAAATACAATTAACATTTAATTGATATTATTAAATTTTTAATGTGCAAGATTCATTAAATTTTATTAATATTTAAATTTAAATATATATATATTGCTTTATTTGCTTAAATTGTTAACAATTATTATACAGTTACAAATACACTGTAAATATACATTGTACTGTATTATCAATTTGTGCATGCACAAAACAGCTTTAACGTTTTAAAATAAAATCTGATTACTAACGACTTTTGTAGCCTCATTGCGATTTTACAAAATTACTTAATTTCTTCTGCATTTTCCTTTCATTTTTTCAACTATTAATCTAGATTTTTGAATTCTATACACAATTATTTATTTTAAAAATGATATTATCTTAATTAACGACAAACAGATTAATAAATTATTCATCTTATTAATCGACTTTACTATTATCGACTTTATATTTTCGATTTTACTATTTTCGACTTTATATTTTCGATTTATTATTTTTGTATATTGCTTTTATATTAATTTATATTTTTATTATTTTAACTATAATTATTATTATAAGAGGGATCTTCGTCTAGGAGGATACCATGACTACAAAAATGTCCTTTTGTCACAGGCTTAGTTATAACTTATAACCATGAAGATTTTTTTCGATAATAAGTCTAGTAGCGGATCCCTAAGAATATCTTAACTCAAAATACATTTACAGATCAATTCTATTTATGTTTTACATTTTTAACTTATCATTACGGATGAGATTCGTCTCATTTCTCGTTTGATTTGTGATGCATCAGTAATTTGGACTATAAATTACGCCCAAAAATGCAAATAAATAAAATTTTACAAAAAGTATATTATTTAAGTCTAAAAAGTTATAAAACACCAGTAATTGATCCAATTATTATCTGATAGCAAAAATGTCTTCAAATCACCACTAATGGATGAAACTTGGGTATGGAAATCGGATATGAAAGTCGGGTATGGAACTTGGGTATGGAAGTCGGATATGGAAATCGGGTATGGAATTTGGTTAAGGAAGTTATTATTTGTTTAATTAATAATTATTTTTTTTTTAAAATATAATTATAGATAAAAATAACTATTATTTGCATAAATTACGTTATTTGTGGGCATTCTATTTAGGCCTTTTATATGCAGTTAAATACATTATATGGGACTGTATTAAGAGTTTGAAGTTTTACCTGTTTTTCCATCTAAAACTGGTAATGTTAGTTATAAGTTATAATTTGGTGCCTTATATATAATTTTTCAACTGTTTATTTCAAACGATATAATAATATTTATTTATTTGTAGTTTCTATTTAATAATTTAACTGAGATTAATTTCTATGAGAAAGTTGTTTATCCTCATGGAGATTTTTGGCTTATTCTCTCCTCTTTTAAAATTTTGATTTGATCTAAGTTTCTAATGCTTTGCTGAAGTGAATATAAATTATTAAAAAAACATAAAATGGTTTAGAGTTGATATATATAAATATTAATACTAAGTCACAACAAATATCTTATCAAATAATTTATATAATTTAGTTAAAAAAAATTTTGAATAAACTCAAAATCTTTACGAATATAAATATTCTAATAATTATTTAAAAATAGCAGTGCAACGGTAAAACAAAAGTACAACATGTCAGATTTGTTCTTTTAATTTAGAAAAAAATTAACTGAATCCCTAGTATATGAAACTTATTTTGAAGCAACTGCCACTCAAACCCTCGAACACACTTGGGTAATCTTTGGTGTTGTGAGAGGGGAACAGTATGTCTCGACTATACTTTTATTATCTCATTTAAACATATTTTCTATTAAAAAATAAAGTTTTATTTTATTTGTTTTGTGCAAAAAGTGCAGATTTTGAGTAAAAAGCAAAAATTCTTTTCTTTGAATCACTTTTTACTTAATTTTTTTCTACATTTTTATTCGACGCAATGACTTAAAATACTATCAAATTATAAAATCATTTATTTTCACTAAAAATATAGAAACAGTTTAACTGATTATACAGCATATCGGGTGTGGCTTTCGTTTGGTTTTATTTAATTGAATTAAATTTCAAATTATTTTTATGTCAATTGAGAGTTGAATTTGTTTATTAAAATTGTTTAAAAATAGATAAAAATAAATCAATAATTTTTTATATGTTACTATTTAATTATTTGATGTATTCAGAATTTAGTATAGCATAGTGCGAATTACAAGTAATTAGCCGCTAATAAAATAAAATTTATTTATTTGTAATTATTATTATCCCGTCAAATTATTAACAATTCATTTATTTTTATTATTTATTTCTAAATTATGACATAAAAATTATTTTTTTTAAAATAATATAAATAATTTGTTTTAAATTTTTAAATATTCTAGCAAAGTTTTAACATTCTAATTGTTATTTAATGCTAAATATTTATACAAATGAAATGTATTTGTGTTTAAATTAAATGTTATTGAAAAAAATTTTCTTGTGGCTAATTACTTCTGATTTTGTGCTGAGTAAAAACTTAGCTTTCTACGGTAATAAAACACTATTAGAATTTCTAACGTAAACCCTCACAGTTTAGAACATGTTCTTATAAGATGAGTTTGGGCTTCATGTTCTTATATCTCGGGGTATAAGAACATGTTCTTAAAAATAAGAATAAAAACTAGTTTTAACTGTAAGTTAAAAACATATATTTTTGATAATAACGTTAATCTTTAGTGATTTAAAAGATTTAAAACATTACAAAATTAAAAGCATTAAAAAATAATAAGAAATTATATGATTAATTTAACGTATTTTGTATTTAAATTTGTTTTCTGAATTACAACTTATTTATTTTCAAGTTCTATAAAAACTAGACTATTTTATCAATATATACAATAAAACCAATTATAATTAATTAATTTGTCACTTATTATAGTTTGAGTTTACCTCGCCTTATAAGAACATGTTCTTAGAGGCTTTAATTCAAATTTTAGAAAATGGTCTAATTCACCTTATAAGAACATGTTCTAAACTGTGAGGGAATACGGTATAAGAATTGTACAGCGCTTAAATCCTATTTTATCCAACTGTGGACTGAAATAAACTGTACATTACTTTTGTACTTTACTTAAGTAAATTCTAACATATTAATAGTTTATTTCGGATAAAGTAAATAGCTCGGTTCTGCAAAATTTATTCTCTATAAACGGAATTCACTATAAACGGTCAAATTTCATAATATATTTAGAATTGATTCTTAACAAATTGTTTACTATAACAAGTATTCATAATAAACGGGATAGACTGTATATAATATAATAGATTTTGAATTAAACAAATAATATTTAATACGTATGTAAATAATTTATAAATATTATAGAAATTAAATATTTGTAATTCAAACCAAATTAATAGTAAATGAGCTGAACATTAAATGATAAAAAATTTTCTTCAGTCATAACTGAAAACCTCATTTGATTGCATAAGTCGTATGTTTAGTATAAATGACAATTGAAAGCGAGTAAAACTGAGAAAAGCCAGACTTTAGACTCTAGACTCTATTCGACTTATCTCTATAATTTATAAAAGTTAGTATAAGACGGTTTGAATCAATAGAATTGGTAACGACTGCATGTAATGGTCGAATCAGTTCAAATACCACATCGTTTTCAAATACCGATCAAAAGTCGCAACATTTTCGGCATTTTTACAACTTTTATCTTAAAAATTGATTATTTTAATAATAGAAAACTCTAATAACGGAATGATATGCAGTATATTCCGTCAAATATAACAAATAAAGAGTAAATAGAAAAGACATTAGAGAAGAATCGCTTTGTCATTGACTCGAGTCTGTTGTCATATGAAAGTCAAATGAGTTTTTCTATTCTAACTCGAATTGATGAAGAAAATGATGAGAATTAATGAAATTTGCAAGCTTAATGCCTGACTTGCATCTTGAAATCTGTTTTTTGTTGTTGCAAATAAACAATAATTCAAACAAAAACTTTTGTATTTATAAAATTAATTTTTAAATATAAAAATTTTTAATCAAATATTTAGTTGAAAAAAGAATTAGTAAATGAAAGTCACGGAAGCTCTACACTTATTATATTTGTAATTTTATAATAAACAAATCAATTACTTTTTTATTATTATTGAAATACAATGTTTTTGAGTTTTTAGTCTTAAAAATTCCACTTTCTTTAGATGTTTTAGTTTTTCTTTTTATTTAAGATAAAAAATTATTTCAATTATTTGTTCTAAAAATAAATAAGATTTTGTTGTTTTGAAAACTAAATTTGTGTAAAAGAAGATGTCTTTGGATATAAAAATAAGAAGAGGTTTAAGAATAGTGTCTATATATCGAAATATATAAAGTGAGAGCACTATTAAATCTATGAGTCAGAGCGCGTACGCATTCTATTGAATAAGTGTAGGAAAGAGTGACATTAGAACACAATATTTGATAAGTTTTCTCTCATATATACAATAATGAGATATATTTCTATGATTTTAATCACGTTTTAGCGCAATAAAAGAATTTCTTATTTTCTCAACTAAACAAGTAATGAAAGTTCAATGAAAACAAGCCTAATGTTGACCTAATGTGGACCTAATATGGGATTAATATGGGCTTAATACAGAGATTGAGAAGGGGGATCAGGCAAAAATCCCCCTGATTTTAAAAAATTAAATTTTTCTAGCATTTGGTCCGCGAAAAAATACCTCCCCTCAACTTTTTGCAAATTTGTTGGTTTTTTCGGCCAAAATTAGAAAATTATCCCTAAATTAGTATTAAATTCGGTTTAAACCCAGTTAATTTAACTAAATGTAGTTAAATTTGGTTTAAATCCATTTAAATTAGGCAAAATTTTATCATAAATATATGGGTTTTTTGAGCGTTTTTGGATAAATCCCTCCCCTGATCCCCCCCTGGATCGGCCGACTTTCTCGATCTCTGGCTTAATATGAGCCTAAAGTTGTTTTAAAAGTTTTTAAAAAAGATATTTTTGCCAATATACAGGTATACTTTATTATATAGACATATATATATAAATTTATTCATTGTTAACTTATAAATTATAATCAAGCGCAAATAATAAGTACAAAACTATTGTATATTTCTAAAAATGATAGAACTGTTTGATATTTAATTATTTGTGTGTTTATCAAATATCTATTTTCTATAAATTTCAAGTCATATATTCATTAATTTTGAAAACATTTGCATTTCCACAAAAATTTAAAACATTAATGTTTGGGTTGCTTTCATGCAAGACTTTTATGTATTGCAAAAAAGACTTTTCTGCCCTTTTGTACACTTTGTTATGAAAATCGTTATGTAAAACATTAATTATTATTGTTTACTATATTTAAAAATTATTTAATCATTCTAAAAAATAATTGCTTAATATTTAATAATTATAAAACAAAAGTTAGTTAATAATTTTATTTTAAAAATTATCTTAGGTTTTATTTTTAAAATATAATAAATTAAAATTTTAAAAATTAAGCATTAAATGAATAATTTTATATTTATATTAAAAATTATACATACTGTATATAAAATATTAATATTTATATATCATCTTTTGGATAATTACTAAAATTAAATTCATATATAATAATAATAATAGACTCTTATTACTGACATTTAATTTTTTCTTATCGGCACATATTCTTCACTCCTATGAGAGAATGAAGTAAATACTGTAGAAACCCATATGACAGGCAACTGATACCTGTGTCAAATTTATGCATAATTGGATGTCCGACGTCACACTTTATCAATCAAAATCACATACGCGCAGGCGTATTAAAAGCTCATTGTTCTTATGTTTGCATCCCTTTGTTTTTTACCCTTTCATTAAAAAAATTTCTCTAAATTTTAAATTTATATTTTATTAGTAGAAGTTTTTAGTTTATTTATATGTTTATAAGTTAAGTCATTAAAATATATTTCTTTTAACTAAATTTATTGTGTTTTTAATAATAAAATTACTCACAGCTTAAAAAACATGTTTTAAAAATATCTCTAATTGGTTAAAACAAATTATTTATGAATTTATAAAATGCAAGAATTATTGTGTAAAATTTTAAAAATTAAAATTACTAAATTTGCAAACAAACTCTAAACGCTTAAACTCCAATTTATATTTATGTATACAAAGAAATACTTACAGTGTAACTGCAGCATACACATTTTAAAACTTTTTAGTGAAACTAAAAATTATAATAATTTTATATACATGCAGTTTAGCACATTTTTAATATATTTAACTTTTTAGATATATTTAGTTAATCCATAGTATCAACTTTAAAAAATAATAAATTTTAAACTTCTAGAAAGATAGTTTATTTTACTTATATTTTAAAGTTACATTAAAAAATAGTTAAATTAAATTTATTGATTGAGTATTATTTGTATAAATTTGTTTACTTAGAACTTAGAATAAAATGTAAATTATATGTGAAATGAGATATTATATGAGAATAATGTGTAACTCAAGTCAGACGGACTCACATATTATGCATTTTATATGCTTTAGCTATAGCGAGTGAACACGATTTGGACTGTAGAGCAGAGACATAGGCAACTGTAAGCACAAGCAATGGCATAGGCATAAGCATAAGCATAGGCATAGAGATAGACATACAGGCAGAGACTGTAAAGGCAGAGAGCATAGTGAGCATAGAGAGCATAGAGAACCATACAAAGCCATACAGAGCTGTATTCTGAGTGCAGTACTATTGAGTATAGAGAGTAGTGAACGCATTGAATGCACACACATATACATCAGCCCCTCGTGAGTTCCAGCCGGTGCTGTAGTGTCTGTATATCTCATTCTGTAAGCTCTGTTGCTTTGGTTTTGTTGGTTCAGTATTCGTCGTTTTGCGCTGAGAGGCAGCTGTGATGTGCTTGTGTTGTACTGTTCGTATGCCTGTGCCTGCCATAGCCATAGCCATATAACTTATTATTATATTTTGTGCTCTTATTCTAATATATATTGTTGTGCCAACACTCAGACAATTATTATAAAAGGGATAACACTGTAGTATCAATGGTCTCAATGGCAGCACTACATAATGGCATAGATGGTGGACAGTCGGCGACAGTTACCACTATTCGTATTGCCAACGGCAACACCACTTACCACCACTCAGACCAGATTCCGGCCAAAGAACACGACGCCATCAAACTGTTCGTTGGACAGATCCCGAGGAATCTCGACGAGAAGGACCTAAAGCCTCTCTTCGAACAGTTTGGCAAAATATATGAACTCACCGTTCTTAAAGACAAATATACCGGCATGCACAAGGGTGAGTACATCGCCACCACCACCACCATCACCACCATCACCATCACCACCACCTCCTCCTCCTTCTCCACCCTCCTTACTCCATATAGATAACCTAACTAACCATCACTATATCATTGCATTCACTCCCAATATTCTCTCTCTCTCTCTCTCCCTACTTTCTCCCTCTCTCTCCCTCTCTCTCTCCCTCTCTCTCTCCTACTCTCTCTCTCTCTCTCTCTCTCTCTCCCTGTCCTTTATGATGTGTTCAGACATTATTATCAATGCATCCAAACTAACTCTAACTCTCCTTCACCTTCAGTACATTCTTCTCTGTCTCCTATCATAGCTTACATTATATACAATAATACACACAATCCATATGTTAAAGACATCGAACGTCAATGTCGTTAGTGTTCACTCATACAAATGTCACTTCAATTGAATTTCACAAAATTCGAATCAAAATTAGTTCTTTGCTGAGAAAAACTGCATTATATTCGAAATAATATTATTGATTATTTAGCACAAAAATTAATTAGTAATCGTGTTCTCACTAATGACATAATAGTTCTGTCGCCGGCATTAGAGGACCAGCAGTTCTGCAGTTTATGTTTAAAAGCAATGATTTTGAGAGTATTCGGCGCTCTTTCGCTCTATACACAGCATATACACACAACACACACACATATATATATATATATATATATCCAGTATCAATACATTATGAACGGCTGCAGTGATCCCAATCAAGTCCTCCATCACTGCTTACTCAGCTATCGCGTCATCACAACTGTGACGCAACTAAGCCCTGCTTTTCACTCCAATATATCTCTCCTCCAATGCTCTTTGAATTCATCATATTTTCAATGTTTCTTTAATTCATTTCTTTTATTAAAACCAATTTAATGGTTGCTAACAAACATGCGTTTGATTTGAGTTATTTTAAAAATACATTTTGGTTCAAATTTAATAAATATTTTACATTTAATTTAATTAAGAATATATTTAATTAATTTAATTATTGAAAACTTAAAAATTATGATAAAATATAATTCAGATAATTGTTGAAACATTGTTAGCATTTAAGTAGGAATAGTGTTCAGTACATAACCAACAGATCGGAAAATTAAACAATAAAATATTAATGATTATAACGATCCTTATTATGGTTCAGGTTATGGGCTTCTTTTAACTAACATTTAATGCATTAAACCATAAATTTTTTGTTATACTCTTTATTCGTATCACCAAAAACGTGACAAAATTTTTGTAAATGAATTATTAACTCATAATAATTATTATCAGTTGTTATATTTTAAACATCAACACAATATTTAGATTAACGTTGAATTGAATTGATTTTAGTTTTTTTAAAATAGAAAATCAACTGAATTTATTTGATTTATTAAGTAGCAAGTTATAATTATAAAGAAATGTTTATTATTTTTAAATATTTATAACGAAAATATTTCAACATTTAAAAATGTTGAAAATTTATTTTTATAAATACAGAAATTAGCAATAATTTCAAAACATTATCTGCAATACATTTAACTATTCTGTGTCTGGTTTTGCATCTGTTATTTGGTCTGATATTAATATAAAAGTATAACAGAAAGTGAGCTGACAATCAGTTTTGTATTCTATATCAATATTTTTAAATTCAAATAAAACTTTAAACTAACCCAAACTAATCAATATTAATATATTATTGTTTTGTCTAATAGGCTGTGCATTTCTCACCTACTGCTGCCGAGATAGTGCAGTAAAAGCCCAGAACTCACTTCATGAGCAGAAGACTCTTCCCGGAGTAAGTTTGGCAGTTTGTCTGTCTAATAGTCTTATATTTGTTTAAATACTGCACTTTTCGCGTTAAAGCAGAGCTCAACTGCACTATATTTGTGCCAATTCTTTAATCGACAGATTTTGGCCATTAGAGGCAATACAGCAATACAGGTGCAGAACCAATAGCTATAGCGATAGCAATGGCTGCTTAGACTGAACTTCTATTTTGTGTCAATTTTTGTTTGCAAAAGATGTCATTAAATTTGTTGTAAGAGCCATAAAAATAGGTTTTTTGCAATAAATTGGGCCTAATTTTACAGATCCATTAGCGAAGACGGGATTTGTGCGAAAAGTTTGAGACATTAATAATTAGTGAAACAAAAGAATAAAAACCGATATTTGTGTTACGCAACAGAAATTGGCATTAATTGTGTTCTACTGTTGTTACAACAGTTTAGGCAAAATAATCTTATCTCGGGTTTGCACATACGAACAGGTGGTTTGATGTCTCTGTTCGTACGAAACGTTAATTTAGTGTTTCGTTCAATGCATTCATTGCATCTGTTTTGGTGTCGATAAGCAATTTAAACCAATTCTATGACAAACAATAGACTTATTTTAGAATATGATATTGTGTTCAATTGGATGGGGATTAAACTTTTAATGGGGGCACGGGTATATAAGCAAAGTATAGAAGCACTGGAGGCTGGGAGGCGAGAGGATGGGAAGATGGGAGGCAGTGGTGACAATGATTATATTATTTTATACATCCATTTGGTGTTTGTGTGTCTAGTGTGTCTAGTGTGTTTGATGCCAAAGTATTCATTTATATAATTTTCAAACAAAGCTCAATTCTAACACAAACCGTCTTATATTGAATACTAGTCTGTCTATAGCTTAATATTTCATTCATTTTTATCCTCTTTTCTGTTGAGCAAAATATTTCGTCTTTTGTTGTATATATTTTATTGGATTAGTTTACTCTAAACGTTAACTTTATAGAATATATCGAAAGATGGATTATTTTGCTTTTTATATTCTGATATGAGTTTATATTTTAGCTTAAAATATCGAAATATATTGTAAAAGCATTGCTTATTAAGTTGTATAGAAAAAATTCAACTACTTTTGGAATAAAATATACGCAACCAAACAGTGACCCTCTCTCTACATATAACTAATATTAGACTTTACAGAGCATTGGTTTTGCTGTTTCTTCTCTTATTGACCTGAGCTTCACGAATAGCACACAAATAGTTTGTTCACTAAAAATCAATTGCAGATCAATAATGAACCCAAGTATGACTGCTCTATACGATTGTCTACTCTATGCGCATATACTTGTACTCCATTTACTCACCGCATCATACCGTATGCCAATGTGCGACTAACTCATACGACTGTACTTGCTTGCACATTTGCATTTGTTAGGCTTTTTTAATTTTAACTTTAATAAAACGTTGCCATTTTTACAATATTGTATTTATATACTAACTAGTAAACTACAAATATTTTGTTAGTTTTAAAGTATTCTACAAATGGATCAAAAGTTTTTAATTAATTAATATTTAGATTTATTTGTTAGATAAAGTTACAGTTTAGTCTAACTAAAACATAACTAAATTTACTTATTTTGTTAAAATGTAGTAAAGTAATTATAATTATAAATATATATATACTTTCAAAACATTATATGTAGTTTGCTCTTACACACCAATTTGTTCAAAATGTCACAATTTGAGTTTTTTGTGTGTATTTTAATACATTAAGCTTTAGTATTTTGAATAGATTTTTATAATTTTATATTTAAAATGTTAATTGTTTTTGATAAAATTATTAAAAAATTAGAATTTGTTAAAACAATCAATTTAAAAAATAATTTTTTTTATTTAAATATTACAAACAGAAATTGTGAGAATTAATTTTAATTTTAATTTTAAAATACAAGTTGATGGATAAAAATTTAATTGCTATAATTTATTATTTTTAAAAATCTTTTTGATTATAACCAAGAAGATTTTTTTTGCTAATAATTTTAGTAGCGCATCTCCAAGAATCTCTTTACTAAAAATAGCAATTTTTTGTATTTGTAAAGATAGCAACTTTACAGATTTACCGATCAATTCTATTAAAATTTTACTTTTTTGACTTATTATGTACTTGAGTAATTTTATAGTAATCTAAAATTAAACTTAAATAATATAGTTTTGTGATATTTTTATTAATATATTAATGCGAAAGGACTTTTATTGGTATTTTTCCGGCGGGATTAATTATTCTAGTATTATAGACCTCATTAAAAGACACCTTTTTGCAATTGGAACCATATTTTTAAAAAATTTAGTTTTCGAGTTATTTAATATCAAAGTTTTGACTTCAATGAGAATTTGGCTAAAACTCCAATTTTCAAAAATTAATTTAACCCCCGTCCCCCACTTATTTTTGCGTGAAATTTTTTTTGAACAATCTATTAAGAAT
>JAQFXP010000977.1:0-22666 GCA_034693685.1 Belba bartosi
TGAGGACGAGATGGTTCGGGACTTAAAGTTAGAATTATTAGGTATTTGTCGATTGGTTTCGGAATTAGTTTTGATTCAAATGCCTTATTATTAAGTTTTATGCAATAACTGATATATGCATTAAAGGCGAGATAACAATCCCGGAATGTCTGACGTATTTGGATAACGGAGTCGTTTATGTCGGCTCTCGTATGGGTGACTCACAGTTAGTTAAATTGAATTTAGAGGCCAATGAAAATGGAAGTTATGTCGAGACTATGGAAACGTTTACTAATTTGGGCCCAATTATAGACATGATTGTAGTCGATCTCGATCGTCAAGGCCAGGGACAGCTCATCACATGTTCCGGTGCCTACAAAGAAGGTCTGTTTTATTATTCATTGTTTGCTTTTTATTGTATTTTTAATTAATTTTTTATTCAAATGATGAGAACATTCTTTCCCCGACTGAGCGTTCGCTAGATTTTAATGCATTTTTTGATGATTTTAATCATTCTTTGTCTGACTTTATGACCAAAATATTTAAAGCTTTTGTTTTTATATATAATTTTCAGAAAAAATTAATTTAAAATTTAAAAATGAATTTTAGGTTCACTTCGAATAATACGGAACGGGATTGGTATCCAAGAACAGGCGACTATAGACTTGCCCGGAATTAAAGGCGTTTGGCAGCTGAAGGTGAACTCCGGGTTCGACAACATACTGGTGCTGTCATTCGTGGGACAAACGAAAGTACTTATGCTTACGGGTGAAGAAGTGGAAGAGACGGAACTGCCCGGCTTTGACACTACGCAACAGACGCTGTTCTGCGGCAACGTTAAGGACAACCTCTTACTACAGGTGACCTCAACCAACATCCGACTCGTCTCGACGAACACCAAACAGTTGTGCAATGAGTGGTCGCCCGAACAGAACATATCGGTTGTGTCGAGCAATAGCTCCCAAATCGTTTGCGCCGCTCGTAATCAACTCTATTATCTCGAAATCGAAGACCAGATCATAAAACTGGTGAACAAAACGAAGACTGAGTTCGAAATCGCATGTCTCGACATAAACCCGATTTCGGGATCAAAAAGCTCTTTATGTGCGGTCGGCCTCTGGACTGACATATCCGTTAGGTATTCAACAAAATTCTAAACTAAAGACAATTTACTTTAAATTAAATAAAAACATTAATCGAATGTCTCAAATGCACCGATAGATTAATACATTTGCCCGACTTGGTTGAGATGCACAAGGAGGCACTGGGAGGGGAGATAATCCCGCGATCGATACTGCTGGCCAACTTCGAACAGTCGTATTATCTGTTGAGTGCATTGGGCGACGGCTCGCTCTTCTACTTCAGTCTCAACCCAAACACCGGCTGTTTGTCGGACCGGAAGAAAATCACATTAGGAACGCAGCCAACAGTCCTGAAGACGTTCTCGTCGTCATCGACGACCAATATCTTCGCGTGCAGTGACAGACCGACTGTAATCTATTCCTCGAATAATAAGTTAGTCTTTTCTAACGTCAATCTCAAAGAAGTCAATCACATGTGTCCACTCAATTCGGACGCTTTTCGCGAGTCATTAGCGCTCGCGTCAGACACACAGCTCCTCATCGGTCAGATCGATGAGATCCAGAAGCTTCACATTCGGACTGTACCGCTCCGGGAGTCGCCCAGGAGGATCGCCTACCAGGAATCAAGTCAGACGTTTGGTGTGATCACTATGAGGCACGACATTCAGGGAGAGGATGGTCTGGTGCCTATACGCAACAGTGCCAGTTGCACAGGTATGTCGCTTATTGCTATTATTGCTATTACTTCTATGTTTTCGGTTTTATTCATTAAAATGATGAGAAATTCTTTCCCCGACTGACCATTCGCTAGATTTTAATGGTTTTTATTGATGATCCGAAACATACTTCTGATTGAAATTCAATTTTTCCACTTTTTGTACATTTTTTAAGAATCATTTATTGATTTGATTTTTGTTTTTTGCTCCGAAGCCCAAAACATAACCTATTCGTCATCCATACCTACAATCGTAAAGCCGAGCAATATATCGAATTTAGAACAAACGGGACTTGAAGTGGAAGTACATCACCTGTTGATCATAGACCAGCACACATTCGAAGTACTTCATGCGCACCAATTCATGGTTAATGAGTACGCTTTGAGTGTTATTTCGGCTAAATTGGGTATAAATTTCAATCAAATACTAAACGCATTTCTCATTTCAATGCTATATTAATCGGATATTAACGCCTTATTCCGGGCCGTCTATAGGCGATGACCCGATCTCTTACTACATCGTCGGCACGTGTTTTGTGAATCCGGACGATCCGGAGCCTAAATTGGGCCGAATTATAGTCTTTCACTTATCTGAGGGAAAGCTACAACAAGTGGCCGAAAAGGAGATCAAAGGCGCGCCCTATACTATAGCCGAGTTTAACTCGAAACTGTTGGCCGGTATCAACTCGACTGTCCGTCTGTTCGAGTGGACACAACAGCGCGACCTTCACAACGAGTGCTCGTATTTTAATACAATAATTGCGTTATATTTGAAAACCAAAGGCGACTTCATATTGATTGGAGATCTGATGCGATCGATGACTCTCTTGTCGTATAAGCCATTGGAAGGCAATTTCGAAGAGATTGCCAGAGATTTTCAGCCCAATTGGATGACTGCCGTTGAGATCCTCGATGACGACACCTTCCTGGGCGCTGAGAACTCTTTCAATTTGTTTGTTTGTCAGAAAGACAGGTATTTATTCACTTTAATTGACATCAAATTTATTGCCAATTTATTTACCAATAGTTTTGATAATGTTTGCCATTATTTGAATGATTTTGTATTGTTTTTGAGTTGAATCTGATTTGTCTTGTCTTGAAAGCGCGGCCACTAATGACGAAGAGCGCCAACACCTCCAAGAAGTTGGTCTCTATCACGTCGGGGAATACATAAATATCATGAGACACGGCTCGCTCGTGATGCAGCATCCCGGTGAAATTGCAACTCCCATTCAGGGCACACCTGTCCTTTTCGGCACTATTTTCGGCGCTATTGGTATTGAATTGTTTGGAAATTTCGAAGTTTTTCTCTTTATTTCATTTAATCAATTAATTGGCTTTCGGTTTGTCATAGGACTGGTCGCACAGTTACCGCAGGAATACTTCGGGTTTTTGCGTGACTTCCAGTCGCGGCTCAACAAAGTGATCAAATCCGTCGGTAAAATAGATCACGAGTTTTGGCGGGCATTCAGTACTGAACGTAAAACCGAAGCCTCGTTTGGCTTCATTGACGGCGATCTCATCGAATCGTTTCTTGACTTAAGTCGCGATAAAATGCAAGAATGCGTTAAAGACTTAATGGTTTGAAAACTCATTTTTCGAAATAATTGTTTCAATATTTTTTTGATTTAAAATTTTGATCTAATTCTGACATAAATTCCCGAAACAGATCGATCCGGACGGGAGTGGAATGAAAAGGGAGGCCACAGTCGATGACTTGATAAAGATTGTGGAGGAGTTGTCGCGAATTCATTAGAATTGGAAATATTTTTTAAACATTAATTCAATTTTAAAGAATTTATCTAAAAAATTCAAAATTGTATAAAATATTCGTTTTCACATAAAATATAACTTTTATTCTCATTTGATTTTATCAAAAATCTATTATTTATTAGTTATCAAAATATGGCTCAAATATGTAATTAAATGACATTTTTTTAAAACTTGTGTTTAATTTACAAAAGGCTTTAAACGACAGCAATCGGTACGATAGAGGTCACAAACGGGGAACTGGAGGTCAACTCGTATTTGATTTTCTTATGTCTGCCTTTTTGCGACAAAACGATTCGCTTTCTCTTTAAACTCTTCTTCTTGTCGTCAGTTATGTTCAATTGATTGAGTTTTGTCTTAAAAATAGCGATTATATTGTAAATCGAGTCACGACTTTTGCGACCAATCGTCTCAACGCCGCCGATAGCGACCATAGCGTCGATAAACTTCTGTAAAACGGTTTTTCGAGTCTCTATCGATTCACTGATGAGAATCTCATTCTTGAAGCGGTCGAAGACGTTCTGTTTGACACTATTCCAGATCCGGTAGTCCTCAGACACAGCCATTAGTTTGACGAATGGCAACAGAATATCGATATATAAATCGAGCCGTTGTTCGGCTTTTAATTTCGGTTTCAATTCTTCCAACACTTTTACCAATTCATCGATAATGATGTCACAGATATGTAGTGTCAGACCAATTGACGTCTTCACTGCCGACAGAATATTATCAATGAGTTTAGCCTTCAGTTCAATCGGAAATACTATCTCTTGATTTCGACTTTCGTTTTCAAACTTTTTATTCAATTTATTTTTCTTTCTTTTGACTGATTTTTGTTCCATTTCTTTGTCATCACTTTTCTGGACCTCTTCTTCTGCTACTACTTCTTCATTGTCTTTATTATCTTTATTTTCATCGATTTGACCGCCAATTGTTTCAATTGTTTCGATCGAATCAATCAGCAATTCAGTCGACAACTGATTCGACGATAGGTTTAGTAAAGAATTTATTTGTATTTTAAGACAATTATTAGCCATAATTCGGACGAAAAACATGTATTTATCGATTCTGAAGACATCGATACCGAACCAGTCTTTGGCCAATGACTTAAAACCGGTCAAAATCATCATCAGATCGTCGTGACTACCGATCCGTTGGGCCAATAGTTCGCATCCCTTTCCCATCTCTGTGTACCAAATGCTGTAATACATTCCTCTCCAGACTCTCAGCCATTGGTCTTCTGTTAGATCCGGTCGCGAATCCAGAAAACGAATCACTTTTTTGTATCTTTTGCTAAAACTGGTCGCAGAAGACACCGTTTGGACGAATGACTTCACTATTAGCTCTCCTTTTGATTTCAATCTCATTCTTCACTAATCGTTACGTTCTTTTCGTACACTTAAGACAATTAATTCAATCAAAACCCAAACAATTAACTAATTTTAGGAAAAATCAAACACAAAATATCAAAAACACGTGTTTTGGTTGAAAACATTAGCAAATCTAAACAATTCAAAAATACGTACAAAAGGGGACAAATAATATATATATAAAATTTCAATAATAAAATCAAATTGGGGGCAAAAATAGTGCAATTTATATATATTTTTAAGGTTTAAACTATTTGTTTTGAACAAGTAGATATTTAACAAATGAAGCAATAAGCATAAGCTAGCTAAATTTATTTGGCGCAACAGATTAAATTAATTAAACAAGCAAAAATAAAAGGTGTTGGATAGAATGTAAGCCCCATTAGGTTAACATATACGGGATATGTCACTCGCATTATCTATAAAATCGGACAATGGAACCCAACATACGATTACAGCTCAGGATCTACTCCTTCTCAGCCGAACACGTAATGAGTGTTGGGCTAAACGGCTTAAACCGTTGACACTCTCTGCCATAAGTCCGGGGACTTTCCCCAAAGCGTTGGAATTATTACAATTCGTTCGTAGCTTCGAATGCGAGTTCATATCCACACCTATGCTATACATGCGTTACAAATGTCTTATATACTCACAAACCCTAACCCTTAACTGCATTACAGTTTTTAAATTGTGTTTTCGGTTTTGTTTAGATTTTTGTTAATTTATTGATTGCTTTATTAATATTAAGTTTGTTTTTTGCACTTATTTTCGTAGCTTTTTGTGTCTTATCGTTAGTTTTAAGCAATTGATTAAAACTTTAGATTAGTTTTTGATTCAAACAATTTATATATATTTTGCATTGAATGCAGTATTTCGTCACAAATAATGTTTTGAATAATATTACAGTTTTTGAGTGAAATAACAAAAACAATCGATTTATTCATTTCTAAACTTTAAGTCTAATTCATTTCAATTATAATACGATTTTAGGTTAAAAACAATGGATTTCTTAGACGAAGACAGCGATGAAGAATCAGATGCTTATAACGTAATTGAAATAAACAAATAAAAAGTCAATTAATTAAAAGTTTATTTGTTTTGAATTATTTAATCAGTTATTTGGCGGCAAAGAAGGCATTGTATTCGTGATCGACGCCACGGATCAGATGTTTGATCCGAATCGGCAACAGTTCTCGGAAGCGATTCAAGTAATTGAACGACAATTGAATTAATCGATTAATTAGTTTTAAACCCGAATTAAATCGAATTGAATGTATCGAACAGTGCGTCGAAAATGTGATGAAAAACAAAGCGATTTCGAACCCTTCGGACGAATTGGCGCTAATCCTCTTCGGCACCAATACAACAGCTAATGACCACTCATTCGAACACATATTCATTGTTCAGAAATTGAAGAAAACGAGCGCCGAATCGGTTCTCGATCTCAAAAACCTCTACGAATGCGACTTCGGCTCTAAGTTCGGTCACAATAACAGCTACTCTTTGGCCGATGTCTTCTCCACCGCTATATCGGAGTTCACTAAAAGGTTTTATTAAAAATCTATATTTTTGTTGACTTTTAGTTTAGTTTGTTTTGTCTTTTTTTGCAGTAAATCTCGATTTCAGACAAAACGCATAATTTTGTTGACCTGTACTTCGGAACCACATTCGGGTAATACGAGTGAAGCCAAACATTTGCGAAAACTCGCCATTAATAGGGCCAAGGATTTCAAAGACCATAACATTGAAGTCGAGTTAATACCGATGCCATCGAAGGCCGACATTCCGTTCGATTTCGAGGCTTTCTATGAGGTTTTGGATACAATTTTACGCATAAATTGAGAAATTAATTCAAATTTAAATCTAATCCTAATCTCAATCCAAAGCTAATGTTTCCGGAACTCAAAGACGACGTATTGACGAATGCAAAGAAGTCGGAACTAGTGAACCGAATACATAGCAAGTCATTCAAACAGCGAATGCTGGCGTCGATACCGTTCCGATTGGGGCCGTGGGGTCAGGAGAGGGACGCCTCAAAAGATGTAGAAATGTCTGTTTATGTCTATACCCTCTGCAAAGAGGCCAAAAAGCCGATAGCAGTCAAGACCAGTCGCCGCGACTTCAAAGAGCTTAAGTCCGAGACTCAGCGCTGGACTCAAGACGTCGGAGCGATTGTTAAGACCGAAGAGTTGAGCAAAAAGTTTGAGTTCGGAAATCAAACCATTTATATGAAAACGAGTGACTTTAAAACGATTAAATCATTCGAAGAGCCGACGCTCGCACTGTTGGGCTTTAAGCCGAAAACGGCGCTCAAACCGCACCTACATGTGCGGCCAGCACACTTCATATACCCGAACGAGAGTCACATTAAGGGCAGTACAACACTCTTCAATGCATTGCTTAAGAGGTGTATCGAAAAGAACAAAATACCGATTTGTCGATACACTATGAGGCGGTCGTCAGCGCCTTATTTGGTCGCTCTTTACCCCCAAATTGAGTGCAAAGCATTGGTTAGTATTTTCCAATTACAGTCAACTATGGATTTAGGACTTCACGAGTTCTGTTCTTCTCTTGAAATTATACCTCATTTTTCAATCCCAACTCCAATAGAACTCAATGTAAATTAATCCTCAATTGTATCCCTCTCTGGGTTTTATCCCTAAATTTTCGGTCCCGACCCCAGGTCTGAAACCCATAGTTGACTGTATTTAGACGTTTTATTGATTTGTTTTTAAAATTAATTTGTATTTATATTTAGGGAAAATTCGGTGGTTTTCATGTGGTTCGCCTGCCCTTCAAAGAAGACATTCGCGAAAAGGATATCCCGGGCGCGGAGGCGGTAACTCTGCCGCCCGAGGCAATTGAACTGGCTAAAGACATTGTGGCTAAACTGACATTCGTTTTCGATCCAAAAGACTTTCCGAATCCAGTGCTTCAAACCCATTGGCGCGCAATCGAAGCATTGGCTCTCAATTATAGTGATGTCGAAGAGTTTGATGACAGACAAACACAACCCGATTATGAGGCCATCGAAGATAAGGTCGGATATGATTTGTATTCATTGAATCAACTATTGGGCGGAAATCTGGTCACTCCGACTGAAAAGAATGTCAAAGTTTATGACGATTTGCGCGATTTGACCAAAAGAAATATGGTTTGCAATTAGAGTTTAAAATTATTTATCAAATATTTGTTCAAATTTTGATTTGATTTTCAATTCGACCCATAGTTGGGAACGTTAACAGTGGCCGAACTGAAAGAGTTCTGCAGACAAAAGCAAATCAAATTCGGAACAAAAAAAGCCGAATGTATTGATGCCATTCATTCGTATTATATGAATAATTAATCGAATAATCAGTAATCGATTTCATTAACAGTTAAATCATTAAAATTAAATTTTGTTTGAAATCTCTTCGAAAATAATATCGAATATATATTTTTGAATAAATTATTGAATATTTGTTTTGAATTATTTTTTTATAAAATGCGTGAAAACAAACACTAGTTTTAGTCAAATATCAAATTTATTTACAAATAAAAAGTTATATACATTTGGAATCAATTGATTTAAATCGGGAATTGAATGATTGAGTCAATTAAGTTCAGAATTTATTCAATTTTAGACCGAATTTACTGCCATTAAAATGAAGTAATGATCGACTTATATGTCATTGCGTGACAACACGTAATAAAATAAATATAATTTTCATTTAAAAACAAATCAAAATATGATTCGATTATTCAGTTCATACCTCTCATCAGTTTCGCGTTTCACTTGTTTTTGTACTTCTGGTTCATCTGATTTGCGTTTGAGGTTCCGGTGCTGTGGGAACGACGGCATCAGTTTCCGATCACAGGCTGTTTGGGGAAAAACATTTAGAATTAGAATAAAATTTTGGATTAATTTCTATTAAAATATAAAAACAATTGATTCCATACGCAATGGATTTTCTTTAAAATAAGAACTTTGTAGGCATTCCTCAGCGGTCGCCCTCTTGTTTGGGTCATACATAAAGAGTAGGTTCAAGAGCCGAATACCGGCCGCAGAGATCCAATTGAATGTATGTCTAATGTTGTTGTAGGGCTGGCGCTTCAGATTGAACTTCGATAGCACCGGCAGTTTCGAGCATTCGGGCCAAATCGCGTCATTAGGAGTGCCTAAAAACTCGACTATCAGTTCGATTTGATTAATTTCGGAGCGGCCCGGGAGTAGTGGTTTGTGTAGAAGCAGTTCTCCTAATATACAACCCGTGGCCCACATATCGATTGCAGTCGTCTGTACTTTCGATTGGAATAGAAGTTCGGGCGCTCTATACCAGAGTGTGACCACTCGGGGTGTCATTGGCATATCCTTCTGGCCATACCTTCGCGCTAACCCAAAGTCGGCTATTTTGAGCTCTCCCTCATCGGTGAGCAATAGGTTCGACACTTTGAGGTCCCGGTGAACGATAAAGTTTTTATGCAAATACTCCAATCCATTCAATAGTTGTATTACAATACACTTTATCTGTTAATACAATATACGGTATAAATAATTCAAACATTAACTATAAGTCTGTATTGGAAACAATTAAAATTAAAATCCATTTCAAATTAAAAATAATTTTACCAAATGTTTAGTCAATTGTCAATAGTCTTAGTTCTAATTTAGCTATAGATGTATTTACTATTAGTAAAAATTAGCTTAAAAATGAGTCAAATATTAAAAAAAAATTAAAATCTAAAAATCAATACATGATAAACAAATCAAAACTTTATGTTTAGTTGGGATCCAAACCTGGGATTCAGTGAACGGAACGTTCATATTGTCCAAAAGTGAGGCCAAGTCTTGTTCGCAATACTCCATAACCAGGAAAATGCTGTCCAGACTCCGGCCGACGACCACATCCTTCAGTTCAACGATATTACGATGTCTTAAGTTTAACAACAAATTGATTTCTCGAAGACCACTGATGGGCAGTCCCTCCCTTTCCCTATCCATTCGCATCTTCTTCATCGCCACAATCTCGTCGTTTCTGGTGTCTCGCGCTCTGTCTGAAGAAGACGTTTCATAACAACTATTATTATACATAAAATCAATTGATTTTTTCCAAATAAATTAAACACTAGTTTACTATCGATTCAATCAATGAATGCAATCGTAATTAAGACATAATTTTCAATATAATATGAAAACACTAAACAATAAACTAATCCAAAGCTAAGATAATCGATGCTTACATACAATACCATACGTTCCCTCTCCGATGCGATTCAGTTTCTCAAACTCAGTCACTAAACGACATTTTCCTAACTTTAGCGCAAAATTACTAATTAATTAAACTAATCGTTAAATTAAACAATAAATTTAGAAAATATTTACCAAATCATTGTTCGGAACGTCAAAAGTCTTGAGATCTTTAAACGAAAACAATGAGATCTTTCGGTCGGTTTGAGTTGGCGTCAAATTGTTGACCAGATTTGGCGTCAATTCAGTTGTTTCTGATCTCATGTTTGACAAACCATAGCTCGAAGTACTCGGCTTTACGTCCAATACATATTTAATGTCTTTGAAATCACGCGACGGATTCATAATTCAATATAAATAACAATAAATATCACAATTAATGATAAATTAAGCAAAAAATTAACAAAATTTGTGAATAGATTTAGACTTTAAAAAACATTATTTAAAAAAAATTGTAAATATTGATGAAAATCTAAAGCAATACACAAATAATGTCATAAAATATAAAGTGCAGTCACTATAACTATACTACAGTAAGTTTGAAACAAACAAAGTGTAGATTTATTTACCATATAATTCAATACTATTGGAAATACAAACTTTTGATGGGTTAGTGTACAACACGTGAAGTAGTTTTTTGATTATTATTATTTACAGTGTTTTGGCGCTCAAACACTTAATTGTAGTTCAAGTTATAAGTAAATTAAATTAGTTTTAATTGGTTTTGTAATCAATTTAATTGCTTTTTTGAATTTAAAAAAATCAAATTATTATTTGAAATAAAAGTTTTATTAATATTTTTATTGAAGAGAGAGTTAACACCAAAAGTAAGTATTTTATTGTTTTGATTGAGTTGTAAAAAATATTTTTCAATCAATTCATTAAATTTTATAATAAATTATTAATTTTATCGAAATATTAAAAATAAATAAAAACCCATTTAGTGGCCAAAGAAGTCGGAGACCAATCAGGTGATGATTCTGACGACTCGGTTATGAGAATTTACGCTCAAATGGTTGGAAATGTATGTATTTTTCAAATTAATGATAATTTTTTAAAATCTAATTTAGTTATCAAGCGCAAATTAACATGAGTAAAATTTTTGATTAATTTAAAATCTAATGTTGTATTGTCTTGTTAAAAGACTATCAAAGTAGCATGTTATACATTTTATATTTTAAGTTATCCAAGCATAACAATTAAAAATTTTCAAGTTTATTATAAGGTTTTAAAAATGTACAAGGCAAAAATTAAGACGATGTATAAATTAGATATTTATTGATTTAACTTTTTAGTCAAACACTTTATTCGATCTTAATTGATAATCGATTGCAATTGATTTAAGCTTGTTTATTTTTATTTAAATTAGTCGAGTAATGCTAAAAATGTAATTGAACTTAATTAAAATAAAATGTTTCTTGATTAATTTGTTTAATACTTTTATAAATGGTTTGAATTTTTTTTCTAAAAATAAAGGAATCGATTGAAAGCCTAAAAGAAGACAATAAACGGCTGAAGAGTTTGGTTAAGAAATACGAAACCGAATCCAAAAACATAATATCGAAGAGTCTTATAATGAAAGACAAAGAGAAGACATCAGTTATGGAGACTTTGGAGTTATTCCGATTGAATGCATATCTCATCCAATGTCTGCCGAATGCGGAACAGATTCTCGATAACTATCTGAAGAATAATCAGCGAATCGGTGGACAAAAGAAGTCGCCGACGAGTTTGGCCTCAACTTCGGTCGACATTAAATTGAATAACAAAAGGGATTCGAATCCGAAATCATCGAAAAAGCCAACAATGAAACCGATTTCGAATTATTTCAAAACTGTCGACAAAAAGGATGCAGAAAATGGTGGAAATGATAGCGATTTGGAACTGAATGGCGACCGCAATGCTCACAATGATAGTGATGTCGAGCCCGACGGTCAAACGACAGGACCCGAGAGGAGACGTTCGCCGCGAAAGTTGACCAAAGATTCCGAAACTTCGAATCCGAAGACTTCGCAGAGAAAGCGAAAACAAATCAATTATTTGTCTAAAAATGATTCGTCGGATGAAGAGTGCGATCGCATTCAAAACGGAACGGAAACACCGACTAAACGCAGGGGTCGTCCGGCCGCTAATGAGTCCAAACGCGACAAAACACCCGAACCGGCCGCAGAAGAGTCAAAAACGACAGACTCGAAGACCCCGAGGTCTGTAGAGTCGAAGGAAGCGAAGAAAAGTGGTCCTAAACGTGCGCGAAGATCACGAGTGCCGCAACAAAAAGGTTTTTGATATTTAAATGCGTTTTTTGTAATTAAACCTTTAAATACATTAAGTGATTAAACAAATTGTGATTTGTGTCCAAACCTTAGGTTACTTTGTCTGTACTTTCGATTCGAGTCAATGCAATGAGATTATGGACACTAAAGAACAGTTGGAATTTCATATGAGTGGTCATTACAACGCAGAGGTTTTACTCGATTTTTTCAAATGATTTGAATTAAATTTAATTATTTGTTTAATCAATCACTAGTTTGTCTGTCCATTCTGTGCCTATACGGGACCTACAATTCAGATAATTAAACGACATATTAATATCGAGCGCGAGAGAGCGGCCAAAGAGAAGGCGGAAGGACTGCCACTGAATGAGGACGGTTTGGCCCATAATGACCGCAAGTACTACCATTGCTTTGGCTGTAAGGCTTGCGATAAAATACATGAGAAGATGGAGAAGAGGTGCGAACACATACGCGAAGACATCGAAGCAAATGAGTGCGACTTCAGTCACGACATCGACTATGAGTTCAAAGATCACCTGAAGAAGCACTTCGAACAGAAGTTCACTAATATTAAGGACAAAGACGAGCGAAAGCAGAGGATTCGTAAGATTGTCGACAATTTTGTCGAGAAATTGTATTTCGAAAATAACGCCAAAAAACATCTTTTGGTCGAAAAGTATAAGAACTCAAAGGATAAGGAATCGACAAAAGAGACCAAAAAAGATGAGAAAAATGAATCGAAGAATGAATCGACAGAAAATGGGACGAAGAATGAGTCGAAAACTGAGCCGAAAAAGTCGGTCAATAAAGTGGACTCAAAGCCAACTGAAGTGTCTTCGGATTCCGATTCCGGTTGGGATGACTAACAAACGTCTCGTTAAATGTTTTTATATTCCAATCAATGGTTAAAACTTTTTTTTAATCTAATTATACTTTAATTTTGTATTTTATTTGATTAGTTGCGACTGAAATTCAATTATTTCTGGAGTTAATACTTTAGTTTAATTTTATTTTTCAATAACCGTAAAAATTATTTACTTTTTCTACATTTAAGACAAAATATTTTTTAATACTTTATATGAATTTTGAAATATTTTTATACATTATTCGATGGAAATTATTACACTTTATATCAAGTTTTTTATTATTAAGTTTTTTCTCTTAATTTGAATTAATATTTTCATTAACTTTGTATTGTTTGGGTATATCGACTGAATTCTCATTTATTAAAATAATTTCAAATTGTGTTTCAAAATATTTAAAATTTATTTTAAGAGTTTTACTCAACTATTTTGTTAAGCAATTGCATCGAAATTATACTCAACTTTCAAACATTTGGCTAAATATTGTAATTAAAAATATATATATTTAGAAATCCTCTTCTATTGGCAGATAATTCTAAATCAAGTTCTAAAAGAGTCTTATTTTTTGTACTTTCGCTCACATTTTCGAACAAAACTAAACAAACAGTTTCGGATTTAAAGACAAATTAAAATAATAAATAACAAAAAAATAATAATAATTAAATAATGACAAAAATCGAATGAAAATGTTTTCAAATTAAGAGTAAATTAAAAGACAGGAAAACAAAAAAGAGATGAAAAGCAAATCAAGTTTAGCATAAATTCGAGAATCAGTGTTAGCGTCAGCATGGCCGACTATACGTTCGGTAGTGCCGATTACCGGCGCTCTGGTTCTCTTAGTTGGGCGCATATATACATTGAGACGAGTCGGCGCTTTGTCAGTCACTGTGAACTGTCTTCTAATTGTGATAAATCCGTCGGCAACTACATTGAACACATAATCGCCCGGTAATAGTATCCGGAAATACTCGCCTTTACTGTCGCTTCGGAACGCCATTTCGTGGCCAATAATCTTGATCTCGGCGTTTGGAATCGGTTTATCATTAGGATCTCTGACCACACCCTTCACGCCTTTGTGTACTTGTTCTAAGTAATGGAGTAACGACTGCTTATTATCATTCCAATAGTTCAAAAGCATCGACTTCTTCGGGTATTTACAACACGAGACCTCTAACGTGATCTCCATTACGCCGGCATATATGTAGTTGTAGTCTTGCATTCCTCCTGTGCTCCACCAAACAGTCCAATCGATAATCAAATCAAATTTCAAACAAAATATAAATTTATTTTTGCATTTTTTAAAAATTTATTTGTTATCTGACCTTTGACCGGGTACCATTGTGCGCCATTGACAATTCCATTCTTGAATACATTGTTCTGTTCGCACTGGTTTCCGTTTTTCATATTTGGGTGCTTTTTAACATAGGCGAGGGCCAGGTGTGTGAATACGTCGTTTTCGGGTGTTGTCGATAGTTTGGTGATTCCAAACCCGTTGTTATCGTACGGATAATTGGCGACAACAGTCCCGCCGTGAAAGTTGGCCGACAATACAAATGGGATTTTCTTAATCCAGTTCATAATTGCTTTGGTTTCCGGCTGTTCCGGCTGAGCATTTTTTTGGAAAAAGTCTGGAAAATTGCGGTTCAGATCCTTACCGTTCCCATTTAGTCTATTTATTATGTTTAAAAATAAATTCAAGTTGTTAAAGTTTAAACAATTTAAATAATTTGTTAAAAATGTATTGATAATCAATGATTAGATAAAAGTATATTTTATATCTTATAGTTGGAGATTGTTTTTTGTTTAGATAGAATGTGCGAATATTTTTAACTTTAGATTTTTGAAACAAGAATAAACTTAGCAAGCATATCTAGTACAGACTGTAAAGGCTATGGCAGTACATAAAATTTATAATTACAGAATTCAATAATAATATTCTCACAATATGTGATTTATTCAACAGTTTACATAAAAATTATTCTTTTAACTATAAACAACATTGCACTAGGCTACATTTTATTTTCAAATTTCAAACTTAATTTACAAACAAACCACGTGAGATATTCTAATGATTTTTTTCACTATCACATACATATATAATATATTAAAGCAAAATTAATAATTAGATCAAATATTTATATAAACAATTTTTTGTAGCGGAAAATGATGTTTAAAAAATATAAACAAGATTTTCATAGTGATAACCATAAGTTTCTTTTTACTAAACTTTACTAGATAAACACAACTTATAAATGAACCCCATTTTGCATATAGATAACTGCAACACAATATATATAATTGTTTTGTTTAGATACAGATAGAATTGTGGATATATTGTAGACATGACATTTTTTAATTATAAATAACCATATTTTGTAATTAAACACTGTATTTTAATGTTTCCAGTTAATGTTTATAAATTAAACAATCAACATTATAAATCATATAAATTATATTGTATTGATAACTACTATAAAGTCCACTATCTTTACTTATGCACACTATGTCTAAATTGTAACAATCTAAAATTCGAAAAAGCTATCTTAAAGATAATAAAATTATTATTGACTACCGATTTATGCTTACAATTTTTTAGACAATATTTTTAATTTTTGATAAATAGGCAAATGGTAAAATTGGAACGCTTAATTTATAAGAAGTATTTATTTTTAATATGTTTTTCACATTTCAAACTATGTCGCAAAATATTTATAATTAGCTTGAAATTTATATCTAGTATAAATTATTTAATTAGATCAGATATTATTTAGTTTTTACATTGTTTAATTTTTAAATTTGTTGCTGTTTTATGTAAATTTCTTTAAAATTGTTACAAAACTGCGTTTAATATCTGTAAAAACAGTTTTAAAAAATCTATAATTTTAATAAACTTCAACATAATGTTAATACAAATATATTTAAGAGTTATGCTGAGAGAGCCCAGACCTGCTCCGCCTTAACCACATCTGTTCCAGATATGAAGAATTTTTTGGTAGAGTAGCGAAAAATTTCCAATTGATTAGAGTATAATAAATTAGTTAAGATTGGAATTAATTTTACGAAAAACAAAAATAAAATTGTATTTATAGCACATATTTCACATAAAACGAAGTCTTTGGAGTAAATAATTGATTGATTAGTGTTTTCAGTGAACACTATCTTAATGTAAATGCCTTTAAGTGAAAATTTTTTGATAAAAATCAATATAAATATTCGAAATAATAATTTTGAACTCTATTGAAGTCAAAAACATAGATCTCGAGTATTAGATAACAAACAAAAAAAGTGTCGAATAATAGAGATCTAGTTTTTTGGATTCGATAGACTATCTTATTGTTCATCAGAACAAAAGGAGCGAATGAGTGCTCGACATCTGCACCGTTTCAACACAATTGGGGGAAAAAGTTTGTTTGAAAATTGTTTTAAAAATAAATATACATATTATACAATCCAATCAATAGATTATAAATGCGAGTCAGGACAAGTGTATACTTGTGTTACTACAGCTTTATTTGAATATTATCTAATTAGCTTCCATGCAATTCAATTGGCAATAAACTAAACATTACTTTACTAACTCATCAGTCAATTATACACTATAATTGTTATTTTTAGTTTTAGTTTTTGTTTTAATTATATTTATTCTTTGACACTAATGAATATACTATTTAAATGTCTCGACTCCGAGTTGTTTTAGCATTAATTTGATAAAACAAACAGTAATTCAATTTCAAAACTAACTTTTGTTTAACGAAAGTCAATTAAAATAAACTAAATTTCGATAACTCATTGAAATTTACACAAAAAGCAATTTTAATTACAATTGAAAGGTAAACAAAAATATAAAATAAATTAAATTAATATATTAATTAGTACATACCGTCCCGGGCCATTGCACTGGCCTTCGAGACTCATCTCAAAACCATCTGGATTCATCGAAGGCATTATATGGATTCTTGTCTTATTTAACAATGTTTTGATAACTTTATTCTTCTGACTATTGTTAATGAGATGAGCAATGAGATGAAGCATGAGTTCCCGGCCGACCGCTTCATCTCCGTGCATATTAGCCACGTATTTGACATTTGGTTTTAGTGATACTTCTTCGTGGGGTTTGCTGTCATTGAACACAAATTTCTAATTTTTATAGTTGTTATTCAAATTTTTTGTAATTTATTATTTGCATGCATGATTTTTTTTTGGTATGTTTTTTACAAACATTTTTGTTATCAGCTATGATTAAATAACAAAAAATTTTAAATAAAATTTAAATGGATAGTTTTATACGGAAAAATTATAAATCTAAATTTAAATTACAGACTTTTATCAAATATATAATCAGATTAATTTTTAAAATTATAATTTATTTTGGTTGTGGTTCTAGTTATTTATTTTGTTTGAACTATGTATAATAAAACTATTCTCGAGAATATTAAAAATTTAAAACATTAAACATTATTATTAAATTTATTATTTATCTGCATAATGTATATAAATTCCTTAAAAACATATAAAAACAAGTAAGATAAATTATAAAAGTAATAACTAAAAACTTAATGATCAATTAAATTTTATCTGCAATCAAAACTATGCAAACACTTGTATTTATAACAACAACAAAAATACTTAAATATTAGATCAAAATCAAGTTTATTGACATTTATTAGTAACACAAGAAAGTCTCTCTAGAGTCTCAATCAGATAACTATATTAAAGCAAAACATTTAAAAGTTTGCTCTAAAATACATTCTAAAGAATATTCTATAAATTATTTATACAAAATACAAATAAAAATAGAGAATTTGAATTACTTGGTAATAAGCATAACCCAGAGCTCCCTTCCTTCAACCGACTGGCCAATCGAGTACAAATAAACAAGTTCTGGATTTGTCTTGTTAATATTTTTTAAAATGCCAGTCATTGTCGTGTAGTTATGATAAACATAATTAATTTGTAACGAATTGTTTAGTTTAATCAAAACACAAATCACTGACAATACTATTAACACAATTAACGACTTCATTATCCGGCAAAATTTACATTAATTTTTTGGATTTTTTTCACTAATATATAGTATAATCCGTAAAAACTCATTCATTCATTTGTCAAAAAATAATTGCTTTTTGACTAAAAACAATAAATCAAAAAATAAAATTTTTTTATTATGCAAAACAGTATTTCGATTCTCGCTCTCAAAAGTATAGCAACCGATGAACAAAATATTTGATCAAAAACTTCAATTAAACTCCAAATAACTGAATAATATTTTAAAGTTTTTTATTTTAATCATTACTCAACTGAAACCGATATATCAAAAGTTGTTTTACAAACAAAAATTGACTTTCAATGTCATTATAATGAGTTTTTATGAACGAATCACTGGTTTTTTGAAACAGAATTCACTGCTTAAGAGTAAAATTGTCATTCATTGACATTTCCTTCTTTACTACATTATTATATTAAATTACAAATACTATTAATTTTTTGAAATTTTATGCAAAAACAAACTAAAGTTTACATTAATTTTGTGAAAGCCTTTCACTTTTGTCTTGGCTCTGAAGAGCGCAATACTAAACAAACATAAAGTGAAGGCAAATTAACTAAAAACTCGTCTCTAGTCTTCATATCGCGTATATAATACCAACAGATTATATAAAAATAAACATTGGATTAGATATTATCATATAATACCTGAATTCAACGGGAAAATACCTACCTGTGCAATTTTTTATATATACAATAAACATGCTAGGAGACAGTCATCTCTTCAAAAAAAAAGTTTTATGAACTTAGATAAACCACATTTTTATGTTGATTGGAATTTTCAATTAACACTTTATATTTCTGCAAACTAGTCTAAACCAGATATTAATTTCCATTTTTAAAACTTCAAATCAAAATATTTATATAAATTTTAAATCAAATCAAAAACTATTGATCTGAAAATTCAATATTTTTTCTAAAGCATAGATCAGATAAATCGAAAGTGTTGTGCAATACCAGAGTCTATACAAAAGCAATAAATAATACCAAAAAAGTATTAAAATTTTTTTTCTCTAAATAATGGAATTGGGTTTTCATAAAAAAAAAGAAGAAAGAAGAAAACGAGTTCAGTCGCTATCCAAAAATCAGCAAAAATTTTTATTCGTGCCTTTTATAAGCATTTTATTTTTTTTAATGCTAAAATTCAATTTTCTAGATTGAATGCGCCTTTTATTCAATTATATATTCGAGTTTTTAGCATTTTTATTCTTGCTTAAGCTTACATTTTTCATAATAAATTGTATTTGTTAATTTAAAATTCAACAAACAATTTGAATGTTTATTTTTTTTTCTTAACAATCATAATTTAATAGTTTTATAGCATAATTAATTTTTTTTGAAATACATTTTCAATAGCAAACAATTTAATAATAATTAAACTATTTAACCTTCAATAATAATTATGAGAATATTTTTTTAATTTACATGGTAAATATGCATATAAATATTAATTATTTAAAATATGAGATCAGCAATGTATAATAGAAAAAACCTAAAAAGTATTTTAAATCAAAATTTAAAAATTTTAATAAATTAATTATTTTCAGTGTTAAACCAATTTATAAATAATTTGCAAAACTATGTTATTCTTATCCCAAATTGTTCCATATTTTGGCACATATTCAGACATTTATATCAGAGATGGCTAGAGATGAGATACTATAAATAATTGCATCTTAATACTTATTTTAGTTTAATTTTTTTAACATAGTAAAATTATATTATACTGTAAAAATAATATATTTTTATTTTGTTTAAATTTAAATTTTTAAAAAGATTTTTAACCTGAAGTTTTCTAATATACGCATTAGTCAGTGTTTAAAAATTTAATAAATAATTGTTCATGCTAATACAAAACCTGCTGTGCACCTAAATGTACTTGTTTAGCATACGCCTTTTTGAAAGAATAAAAGATTTGAATTAATTATTTAGTGTACGATGTACATGTATAATTAATGGATATTTTTTAAACATTAATGAATAGGTTCACTCATCTGGAAATAATTACCAATTTTTAAAACTTTTTATATTATAAACTTTTTTTTAATATTTGCATAAACACACATTATATACTTTTGAAATAATATTGCATGTACACATTTAAATATTTGCTCTGGAATATTTTATTTAATGCGTGTTAGCATTTTTATAATGCAGCTCTAAATTTGGCCATTCCTAAATTTGCATTGTTAAAAACATACTAATTGAATGGAATTTTTCTAACATTTTTATTTTTTAAAAATAAACATTTCCTCAATTCATGTCAATTACATTTAATGTCACTTTTGATGTTTTGTTCAAAACTTATTTTTAAAATTTTATTTAATTTTTTAACATGTAAATATTTTGTTTACTGTTAATCAAAATATTAATATTTTAAATTGATTTTAATATTAAATTTTTGCTACAAATATATTATGGATTGATTCTTATTGAAATTAATCGATTTTTTCATATATAGTATAAGCAGGAATTCATAAGTTCGGTCGATTAAGAAGTATTTATTTAAAAAATTTTGGCCAAAAACCTAAGGGAAGTTATTAGAGGAGGGATTTTTTTAAAACATTTAAAAACAACATATAATTATAATACTACTAAATTTAACTGGATTTACTTAGAATTTAGCACCAATTCATATAAAAAATGCCTTAATTTTAGCTCAAAAATCGTCGGCCAGCCTATTGTAGGAAAATGTCTTTGTCCTGTTTAAATGCTTAAAGAGACAAATGCAAACTTTTAAAAATCAGAAGGATTTCTGGCTAACCTCCCTTCTCTTATGAATCTCTGAGTATACGCATTGATTGTTATAACATTTTTAATATCCTGTACTAACTCTTTGATAAATAAAATCTAATTTTAGTAGAAGTCTATGGAGCTTTAAATAGGGCTAAAAGTTTTAAATATGTTAAATATTTTTACTGTACATAATATTAATATTAACAAGTTTAAATTCTTACTAAGATTTAAAATTAAAAGCTTTATTTTAAATTAATACAACTTATACAATTAATTAAACTTGTGCAAATAACTTCTATAAACAAGAAATTTTGATATATGCTGCTTAATTATAAAATATTAATAAAAGAAAAATTTTATTAAATATAAATTCAATAATTTATAGAAATTTTAGTTTAATAACTGAGTTTTATTTTGAATTAAATATCAAATTTTATGTAAAGTTTAAATCTATAAATATACAAGCTATTTATTTATTGTAAACGCAATTTTTCCTTTTATTTATGCAGCTATGGTTTTATTGATATTAGATATTATTATAAATTATAATATTTAGTTATCTAAATTTAATAAGTGGCAAGCATTAATTTATTTCTGTGTGGATTATGTAAAGATTAAGAAATTTGTCGGAATAAATTTTAATAAATAAAATATTTAGTTGTTATTTATTATAATTTATTCGAGATAATTTTTAATTTATACAAAAATATATTAGTGTTTTGTAAATATTAAATTTAAATAATCAAATATTATAATTTACATTAATCACCAATTATTTAAATTTAAAAATTTACATAAAATTTTTGCCTAAGTATTGAGAATTTTTTTTTATAAAAATTAAGTCTTAAATAAAATTAAAATAAGTGTTGTTTTAAATGAAGATATTTTTAAATTTAATAAAAACAAAAGTTTTTAAATATTTAAATTCAATATTTTAACCTTATTTTAAATATATAATTATTTCTAAATACTATTTAATAGATTAATAAACAATTATTAAATTTAATGTTTTCAACAAATGACACACTAATTGATAAATTATTTAAATAAATCTAACAAGTTGTATTAATTAATAAACAAATAGCTTTTATTTTTAAAGTTAAGCTATCGATCGAAGCATTGAATTTACGTAATTTGAATTTTACACACAATTACAAACTTTTATTTTTGTTTTGAAAACTGTTTCCTAAAACAACAAAATTTTTATTCAATTATGACAATAGAAATTCACAAATTATTAGTTATGTTACTTAATATAAGCAAGATTTCAAGTTCTAAGACCTTTTATCTTGAAAAATCAATCAATTATTTTTGTAAATAAATTCATTAATTCTTAATAAGTTTTTTTTAAAATTTCAAACATGTTGGTTTCTTGTTTGATTACACTTTTATACAAATAGATCAATCAACTTGATAAAATTGTTCTGTAATTTAAACTAAAGGCAAAAAATAAATTTAATTAAAATCACAAATCATTAGACGATTTCACTATTGAATAAAAATATACTCAAAATCAGATTAAATTAATTGTATTTTTCAAATGAACTCAAACTTCACCCAAGAATTAATGAAAATTTTCTTTAAATTAAATGTTTTGAAACACATTTA
>JAQFXP010000978.1:0-22665 GCA_034693685.1 Belba bartosi
TTGGTAAAAATTGTTGCAAATCTGGCTAATAGTGGACCGGAAGAGCAGTTATCACTTCTGGAGTATTCACTCATCAGTTGTTTCTTAGGAGACGTGAGACTCGCTTCCGAACGACTCGAATCAGGTTTTGATTAATTGATTTGTCGTTAACTTTAATAAAAATATTTTTGATATTTAGCTAAAACTGAGATATATTTGGGCTCTTTATATAATATAAAGAACCCAAACAACACTCAAATGGCCAACACTTCCACTCAAATCAAAGCAATTCCGACTCTTCGCAAATACCATTGAAGTCTTGATACGAATAATAAATATTATATTTTTCTATAACTCTATTTAATACACATTTTGTCACAATTTGATTCATTTGTTTTATATATTCAATAGAAAATGATTTGTTATTTTCAATTGATTTTCAACTTTTAACGCATAATAACTTTCTAAAAAATATTACAAATGTCTAAAAATTTAGTCCAAATCACCCACTGATCAAAAACCCACTTAGAATTGTGAGCGGCGTAAGTGTAGGTACTTTATTCGTCATTACTTTAAATCATTAATAATAAACAAATATTTCATTTCAAAGCGTCTAATATAATGTCATTTTATTTTGTATTCAAATTATAGTTTTAATAAAAATTTGTTAAACTTTTGATTAAACAGATTAGGTATTGGAAGTGCTTTTTATATCTTTAATAAAATAATTATAATTTTTTAATGTCTGGACGACACCTAAGAGTTCAAAATATAAGTTAGATTTTTACAGTTACAAAACAAGTTATCTGCAGTGGCCAAGTCAGTTGGCCAGTTTTTAAATATATTGATTTTAAATGTTTAATAAACAGTAAAAAAGCTGACTTAAAGCGGAAGGGAGTAAAGCATTTTCTCAATTACCGGTAAATTCAATTTCTTGAGAATAGTATTTAACTTAAAATTGCAGTTCTGTTCGAATTGTTTGGACTCGAAGTTAATTTAAAAAAGGAAAATGATTTAAATCAAACTTTTTCAAACCAATTTACAGTTTTTTTATACATTGAATAAAAGTTCAATTTATGTTCAAAAAACAGACACAACTCTATTCGAATATAGTTGCACTAGTTCAAAATGCCCAATCTTTCCCTCCTTTCCCTCTCAAATTAATTTAATAATTGTTTGGCTAATAATAAATATTAATGAAATGAAAGAACGTTATTGCGTAATCGGGTGACTCGTTCACTAACACAAATAAATAAACACAACTAAAATATATAATACAATATCCTCTGTTAAATTCAGATATATTATTGCATGCAACTTTATGACAGATAACGGTAGGTTTCGTTGTTTTGACAAAAGTTTAGTATTAATATAAAATGTAATGCAATTGTAATATAATTGCACCCTAATCAGAAACTCACAATTGTAAGCAGGGTAAGTCGGGTAATTAGTTTAAAAATAAAATCATTTCCTAATGTTTGTTTCTTTAAATAACAATAATTTTTAATTCATTTATATTTACATTATTTGCGGTTAAAATCTTTGTTAAGAATTAATAACAAAATCTTTAAATTAAATAAATTTTTTTATTTCGATAAAAGAGCGAAAAAGGAGATAAAAACAAAACCAAATCCAAACTCAAACCCCATCTCAAACTCAGTCTCAATCTCACCGCTCGTTCTCGACGTCCTCTAAGTCGAGTTCATCCAAGTCTTGGAACAACGACTCGTCGACTCTGACATCAGTGTCGAACTCGGAGTCATCGAGAGCTGCGTCGAGGAACTGGAGGTCAGACTCGATAAGACTCTTATTCTGTTCGAACATCTGCCGTCCGGTCGGCTTCTTATTGATCTCTAGTTTATGTCTAAAGTTTTTATCCAACTTTTGCAGCTCTTCGTCGAACTTCGACTTCCAGGTGAGGAACGACTCGACCGAAACCCTCGTTCCCTCAAACTTCTTCCGTTCCGCTTCTTCTATTTCGAACCGCTTTCTGTCCATCTCTTCCTTCCGTTCCATTCGCTTTTGATCACTTAATCGATTGATCCAATCAATGGCCACCGAAACCAACGTAAAGATCATAACAATTCCTAAGCTCTGATTGGCTTCGGTTTCCAACAGTTCGAGCAATACCTGTTCGTCACAATCATCCAAATTAACCGATTCTTGTATTTCGATCTCTGGTATTGAGTCCGGATATGTCGCAGAATATGTGAATAGAAGAGTCACTTCATCTGATTTGAGGATCAATTTATGGCAACAAAACAATTCAAAAATCAATTCAAGACTTTTAAGTCTAATCCAAAAAAATATTTACAAATTGTGTCCAAAATTTGCTCTTCATTTGTGTCAACGTTTTGAGTGTTTTGTGGATCAGATTTGACATCAATTGTAAACTTCGGAAATGGTTTCCGAGAGTCGACTAAAATATTTTGATATAATTTTTGTAATTATTTAAAACAATTAATGAATTTATAAATTAAAGTCAAACCAATGAAATCATTTGAATAAATCGCAGCCAAAGCCTCCAATTCGTTGTTCTGTTCTTCGATATAATTCATGTCTTTATTTCAATTCGAATCCAGTGTTTAGTCAATTAATATTGAACTCAATTCCAGAACATATTCAAAATGTCGACAAAATTGTGCGAAAATGAGTTAATTGTCTAAAAAATTGATTTAATAACTATCGATATATCGGCTGAAAACACGTGTAAACTGTTGTTTATCTCATATTTGAGGCTATTTTCAATGAAATCCAACTCTGAGTAGACAAGAGTTGTGAACCCATTCATAAAATATTTTAATTTACGTAATTTATTGTTAAAAGTTATTACTGAGCATGCTAAGTTTATAAATAATTTAAATTTCTCGCACAGCTATTGGTCGTTAAGGGAATTCAGTGACCAATAGAGCATTGAATCGATGTTTTTGTTTAAAAATTTCTAAACTTTTTGCGCTTTTATTATCATTTATTCCTAATTTAATCCTTAATTTAATCTAATCTTTGATTTAATTATTATGAGATATAAAGATAATAAGTGATAAAAAGTGAAGTGTTTTTGTATGCATTTGTCTGTAAATTATGTCAAATCGTCAGTCGATTAGCAGAAAGTCATCGAAAGTAAGCGTCGAATCGGTTAAAGATAGCTCTGAAATACAATATCACCGAAAGTCGACCCGAATTACCCGACAGAGGCCATCGATAGAAGTGCCGAAGACTCCACCGAATGTAGTGATAGCACCAGAAGTGCCAAATCTGTCCCAATATTTCCCGTCGCGTAAGAGAAGTCCGTTTTCGCCCAAAACTCAGTCAACAGTTGCGCCGAAATTCACTCGAATTAAGTCATCGAACGATCGGTTCGTTAATAGACTTCTGTCGACCGAAAACCCCATAACTTATGGCGAATACAGTTTTGATGAATGTTTGAACCAATTGTCTGAAGAGTCGACAAAATTGGATCCAAACGACAAATCCGAGTCAAACGATAATTCTTCGAAAGATAAAAGTGTAGTTCCGGTCAATTACACTAATCTGTTGTCCAGTTATCAGTCGATTATGGATCAGACGTTAGACGAAGAGTACGAACCAACTGATGATGACTTCGATGACGATATGAGTGAAGACAATGGTTGGCCACAAATGATCGTTGAATTGGTTAATGAAAACAATAAACCGAATGATTGCTCACAAACTGATCAATCGATTCAGAGTTTTGGCACTAATTCTGTTAAGGCTTTAGTTAAGAAACCAATTAATGTCTTAAATGATAAAAAGGAGAATAAGAAGAATACGACAGAAATCGGTATAAATAGTGCAAAAGAAGACGTTGTTATGAGAAGTGTTCCAAACAATTGTCAAACGAAGGAAAATCAAAATAATGTTAAAATTGGAGACAAACCGAACAGTGATTACGATTTCGACGATTCATTTGATCAGTTATTGTCGGAAATGGAGTTTCCGATCGAAAGTACAAAACAAATCCAAAACCAAACAAATGGAGTCAAAGTCAAAGAGGAAGTGGACGGAGAAGACGATGGATTCGATTCCGACGGAGACTTTGAACAAATGGTGACTCAGATAACGAACGAAGAGTTGTTGAAACAGACGAAGACATGCGATTCGGGACTCGACTCAAGTGCTCTCAACTTGAGTACGCGTTCGACGTCTAGTCTATTGACACTTTCGGAGATAATTGATTTGATTAATGCCGACTAGAGAGCACTGGTAGGTCGAGTCGGGTGTTATGTCTTACAATCCATTCTTCAGATCTTTATAACTAAATTTATATTATTATTATTATTTGTTTTGTTTTTATTTGTCTTCACTTTTTATATCGAATTTTGCTAAACAATAATCACTAGAATTGCTTCAAATCATATAGTTTTTGAATTTCAAACATCGAATCAGATTTTTATTTATAAATTCTTTTGATACATAACTCAAAACTAAATGAGAAATGTTTGTCATTTAATAATATTTGAATACATTTTCTTTTAAATATATTAATTATATTATTTCTTAATTGAGACAAAACTTTACAATTTTAATAAATGCGGAAAAAATTGATTTATAAAACTATAAAAAGGATTTAATAACAGGATTAAATTTAAAAAATTTGTTTTAATTACTATTAAAATAAATATAAAAACGAGTCAATGGAACGGGACATCGAATCGGATTTGAAGCGGACGAGTGATCACTTGATAAAACGATTCCATTGTAGCTCTGGTGCCGTTGAATGAAAATATTTTGAGATTTGAACAGCACTTGACTATCAGTTGAACACTAGTTATGGTTACAAACGAACAGTTATTGACTAATAGTTCAGAAATATGTTTAGCACAAACACCACTCGCGAAATAGCAGAGCCCGTCGTCAGACACCGGCGTTCGGCTCACGTCCAGACTCTTCAAGTGTCGACAGTTGTCGGCAATTAGTTTGAGAGCTCTGTCGGTAATGGAGAGACAACCGGATAACTGAAGCACTGAAATAAAGGAACAATTTTGTGCAATACTGTCGACAACTGTGTCATTCACTTCAATACAGTTATTGAGTTTCAATTGTTCTAAACTATGGCAAACAGAGAACATCGGTGTGAGTGCCGGTCCCGATATCATATTAAAGTTGGGTATCCGTGCGCCCAAGTCTAGGTACTTGAGTCGAAAACAGTTGTTTGTAATCAAGTTTATCGTGAAATCACTTTTAATACAATTATATAAATTCAATTCAATTAACTCATTGTTAATCAAATAACCGATATTTTCATCGTTCAAAAGCTGTCTTCTGGTCAAACACTGTATAAGCCGTGCCTTCAGAGTGACCGGCAGTTCGCCAATCATACGCCAATACTTGCGCCACTCAAACAGTTTACTTCCGTCGCATTTGGCACAAGTGTTGACCACTATATAGAAACTCGACTCCAATAGAGTCAACGGATTGTTCGAGTTTTCCATTTAATCTACAGGTATTGGAAGAATCAAAATCGATAATTCAATAAAATTTTTAATTATTTTTCAACTATTTATTTAAGACTTAATCTAATTATTAAAATATCTATTGAACTAAATAATCAATTAATTTAGTGTACGATAAACACCTTAAGAATAGAAAAATTTGGAATAAAAAGTTCGAATCAATTGACTACAAATCCAGTCATTCTCTGAATGGCTTTGTTTTGATCGTTTTCATTCATATGACGATAGGAATCAAATTCCATCGTAAAACTAGAGTTTCCAGAGGTCAGAGTTCGCACATATGTCGAGTAATTCACTAATTCGGAGAGCGGTGTCACAGCATTAATGACTCGGAGGTTGGCTTTGGTCCGCATTTCGCCGATTTGACTGCGACGGACCGCCAGATCACTGATTACAGGACCGATATATGACTCGGGAGTTGTTATCTCGAGTTTCATAAACGGCTCTAATAGTTGTGGCGAAGCTTTTCGAACACATTTTGTGATACACTGATTGGCGGCCGATATAATCATTGGTAAAGTTGTTTTGAAAGTGGTTTCAAACCATAATAATTCAACGCAAACATTGATCACTGGGAATGAGACAATTGGCCCGAAATCGAGTCCATTCTGAACACCCGTTTCAATAGCCTTCAAGTGATCGCCTCTCAGAGTTCCCAAATCGTTCTCTTGGGTCACAATCACTGAAACTAATCGATTGCTTAAAGACTTTTTCATTGATTTCGGTTTAATTAATAACTGAATTTTGATTTTGTTTTTGTTTCCGCCAATTATTTTATTAATTTCTAACGTTTCGTCGACACAATCGCCAATTGTCTCGCGATATGACACCTGAAGTGGTCCGAGATATGCGTCGACTCCATACTCCTTAAGTATGCGGTCTTTAATAACCTATTTTTGTGTTGTATTTAACGTTAATACGTGTTGTTTATCCCATTTCTTACTAAATATACCTCAATATGCAATTCTCCCATTCCTTTAATAACTGTCTGTCCGGACTCCTTGTCTGTCGACACTTTAAAGGACGGGTCTTCCCTCTGAAGATTGGCCAGAGCTAATTCCAGATCTTTGAGTTTGGACAGTGAGGGCGACTCAATGGAACAGAAGAAGACGGGTTCGGGTACTGAAATACCGGCAAATATAGGCTCAATATCTGAGTGTTTAGTCGTTTTACACATTTTCTTTGCCTAAAACAAAATCAATAAAAGAAAACACATTTATAGATGAAAAATGAGTTTTTCTACTGTATGTGAACCACTTGAGAGATAGTAAGCAAAACTCACATCATTTGCAACTGTTTGCGATGTAACTAACGTATCGCCAGTAATAGTATTGACTAAACCGGTGACAACCGCTATATTGCCGTCTCTTATGTGAAAAACTTCGCGAAAGTCGTCAGCGAAAGCGATATAAAGTTTTTGTATTTTTTCCTGTTTTTCCCGATTTATATTAAACAGTGTTTGCCCTGACTTTAGTTCACCTGAATATAGTCTAAGGAATGTGAGACAACCCAACCGTTTGTCGAAAATTATTTTGAAGGCAAATGCACACAATTTTTGGCCATAAAGTTGAGTGATTTGACGCACTTTCTCTAAAGGACTCGGAAGGTAACGACAAATCGAATCTAAGAGTAACTGAACGCCAATATTCTTATAGGAACTGCCCAACAGTGTAGGAAAACCTAATTGTCTTATTGTTATACGTCTCAGTGCGTTCTGTACCGCCTGACCGCTTATATCATTAACTGAATGAGCGCTCAGTATATCTTCAGATAGTTTTTCATCCAAATCACTAATAGAACCAATTAGTTCTTCGCGTAATTGTTCAGCCCTTTGGAAGAGTGGATCGCTGGACAGTAGAGGAGTAGTCGTAAACTCTTTTCCTTCATTACTATTCTGCGGCCAAAAGTGTTTTTCCATTGAAATCAAATCAATTACTCCATTAAATCCTTTGCCATTCGGGGCTAAACTCATGTGAATCGGTAGAGGTTTAACACCTAATTTGCGTTCAATACTATCCAAACATTCAGACATTATAACCGAATTCTTATCCATTTTATTCAAATAAATAATTCTTGGAATAGAATATCTGTTCGCTTGAGACCAAACGGTGTAAGTCTGTGCCTCCACACCAGCCGATGCATCCAGAATAGTGACGGCGCCGTCCAATACACTCAGTGCCCGCTCGACCTCAATGGTGAAGTCGACGTGTCCGGGTGTGTCGATTAAGTTGATTCGGTGTCTCTTCCAGTCGAATGTAGTGGACGCCGACATTATAGTAATGCCCCGTTCCCTCTCCTGTTCCAAATAATCCATAACAGTGTCGCCGTCGTGTACTTCACCCATTGTCGACGTCTGGCCCGAGTAGTAGAGCATACGCTCAGTGGTGGTAGTCTTGCCGGCGTCTATGTGTGCTATTATGCCTACATTTCGGGTCAACTTTGGCTCTGACTTCTGCTCAGTCTTCGACACATTTGGCCGTTTTGTGCAATAATAGCGTTTCAATACTTTTCTTATTATTGATTGGGTTTTTGGACGCATTAAAGACAATAACATCTGAAAATTGATTTGTTTTATCGGTAATCGATTGCAAAGTTAATGACAATTAGATAGATGTTTGTAATCCCATTCACTTAATTTGATGAGTGTTTGCAAACATACGCTTAATTGTATGTAATTAGAAATTCAAAGCATAAAACAGTTGATTAAACTGTATTTTTGTTAGAATTATTAAATATATGTTAAGTCTAAGCTTAGCTCATATTTAGGTCAAAATATTAATTTCATTTAAAACTAATTGTTTCGATAATCAAAGTCATGGTTTCGGGCAATATATTGTATAAACATATTGTACGCCAAGAGTGAGAATCAAAACTAATTTCAAAGTTACGACACATTTATATCGCAATTAAATTGAAATTAATTCTCTCATCACTCGTCTCTCATCTCTAAGACTAAAATCAATTCAAACTATTTGGGAACCAATCGATTCGTAAACTAAATACTTAATTATAGTAATTGATATCAAATACAATAAAATAAAAGTTTTGTTTCTAATTTCAATTACTATTGAAATTGAAATTAAAATCAAATTAATTTCGAAACAGTTATGCGTTTATGAAATGCATTTTAATGTTTAAATTATTACTTAATACTTAATAAGCAGTCAATTGAATGAATTTTTATCGCAAATTGTTTTTACAATTTTTCCTTTCAATTGTTATTTAATATTTTAATTAATAGTTAATCTTAAATTTTTTAAATCAAAATTTTAAATTATATGATAGTTAAGTCAAAACTTACAATTGGTTATCAACACGTGTTTTGTTATCGTTTTTGTTTAGGATTTTAATCAATATTTTCATTCAGTTTTGCAAATCATTCACAAATTTTATTTTGTTTTTTTTTTGTAAATGACTTCACGAATGAGTCATTCAAACTATTAGTTATTTTTAACACAAATAATCAATAAGTCAGATGAAAAATATTTAAAATATTTAATTACAACAAAATTTCAGTTATTTTAGGGAAAAATTCAGTTATTTTGTAAAGCAATCAATGATTTGCTCTTTAATGCAATTTTGTTTTGATTAAAACTGAAAGACTAGTGTTGAATAATGGCTGAGATATTAAACGTTAAAAATATAGTATAAATGTAAAACAAAGCAAAACAACACATAAGGTGTTAAAGGATAAATTAGAAATAAAGAAAAATAAATTGTCAAAACAGTTTAAAATCCATTAAAAATTCTAAGGCAAGAAAATATATGATAGAAAAATAATAAAAAATTAAAATAAGAACATTTCAAACACTACTGGAGAGGAGAGAGTGTGAGAGACGACTCGATGTGGAAGAGAGAGAGTGTGTGATAAGAGTCTAAAAATATTTCGATCGCATGAATGAGAAGTCCTATTGAGTCTGTATTAGCCGATAGTGAGAGTAAGAGTGAGTTTGGGTTTGATATCTCTCTCAATGTTTATCTTTACCTCAAATTCATTAAATACTGTAATTGTTTAGAAAGTGTAGGGAAATAGTGAATAAAAAACAAGAATTGAATTTAAATTTGTGATTGAAGTCGTGTTTCTCGTATTGAATATTGTATTGAATTTCGTAATTACTAATAATTAGTTAATTATTTGGTATTAAATGCCTTCGGTTTGCCACCACTTGATCACTCAAATGAGATGCAATTGAATAGCTTAAGACATGTCACCACAATTGGTCCGTCCATTGGCTCAAAACTGCGGCCAAACAAACCATTATTTAATAAACAAATATCACTTAATCTCATCAATAGATTTATGACTCATTTTCACAACAATTTCGATTCAAATCTAAACTCAAAATATAGACATCTATTGCTAATTAAATTCAAACATAAATCTAATAACAAATTACTGTTAAACCAATTGAATAGTAATTTAAATAATATTAGTTATGATATCAATAGTACTAATGGATTGGTTTCGATATCGAAACGGAATTACTGCTCAAAGTCCGCTCCGGAGGATAAGTACACGTCTTCGGGCACCGAGTCGTCCAGTGATGACGAAGACCTGTTCCACGAGCCGCCCAAAGTGAGGTTCGGGCTCTTGAAGGTCACTCTTACCATAATCCTGGGCACATATGCCGGCGCTCTGTTCGCTATGTTTGGCGCAAACTTTCTCGAAGAGTACGAGATATTCGTTAAGGGGGAGGGAGAAGAAGATGACGACTGACCCCAATCACCCCATCCGACCCAACCCGACCGACCGGTGCCCCTTCCGACCGACGTCTCACCGCTGGTCTTATTACTGTTTACTCAATTTGTTTGAAATATTGGTTTTTTGTATTAATCTATTCGTTATTTTAGTGTTTGAATCGATTGTTTAGTTATTTGTCTATAAGTTTAAGAATATATTATTGATTTGGATTTTGTTTTGTTTTTATTTCATTTCTATTCAAACATTATATTAATGACTCGTCTTTGCGATGAATTGTGAAATCAAAAGAAAATATTTATAAGTTTTTCATTGAAACTATAATTAAGTGATAAATCATCTTTGTTTTTGTTTTCAGCCAAAAACAAAAGTCTATTTAATAGAAAAGTTAGACTAAAATTGCTCGCATTCTATCATTTATTAATTAAATCTCTGATTGAAAATTAAAATTTAATTCAAACTCTTTCTTAACTCAAAAAAAAACTCTAAAATTCTGAACAATTTTCTGTTAACTAACAGATTGTTTGTTCAACTATTTTACTCAAAAATTGTTAACTAATTAATTAGAAAATAAATAATTGTTTAAAAAATAGTATATTTTAACTCAAAGAAAACCCATATTTAAAAAAATCAATAAATTTTGAACAAATTATAGAATTAATCAAATAATTCAAACTTATTCCGTCAACTCCTTGACGACTCACTAATTAATTAATGGATTTAATTATCCGTAAATACGCTCTATTTAATTGTCTGAGCTTTGGATACGTTCTCTCATTTAATTTCAGATTAATTGTATAATTAATTCAAAGTTTAATTAAACTTAAATTCGAATTATATATCTGTAAACGATTCACCGATTTATATCATAAAACATATAATTATATTAATGTTAATTGAATACAAGTTTGTTTTGTTTGAATTGGTTTCGAAAAATTTGTTTTTATAAATATTCTCTAAGTTTAGAGAATTTTGTTATGTTTTTAATGCCTAAACAAATGCCTAACAAAATGACTCCATAAATATACCACTCATTAATGAATTGTAGACTTTCTTATTGTAAATTACATTCTAATTGTGTAAATATTAAGATAAAAAACTAATAAAACAAGAATTTTGATTATGTTTTGAATGGAAAACATATATCGTTACTCAGTTGTTGAATTTGTATTTATTTTTATAAATATTTTAGTATTCTTTTCTATCCAAAGAAAAGAGTCTTTTTTTTGGATTAACTCATTTCGGGAATAAAAAGCTATTTTCAGTAGTTATTCCCTTAATGTTGTCTATAAGGTATGGTAGAAAACACATGTTTTAAAGCTAGTATAACATCATTTTTGTCATTACATGAGAGAATATTCTCTTCTTACATTGTATATACTGTACAGTGTATATACATCTTATATAAAAAAAATTTATTTCTTTTTGTGTAAAAAGGTTGAGTAAAATAACGATTCAGCGAATCTTATAATAATAAATCAAAAACATTGAGTATTTTCTTTTATCACTTTTAGACGTTTTTATCATAAAAACTCTTTTGAATACAATTTTGCCGACTTTTTCTCAGTTCAAATCATCAGAATAATTACATTAAACGCAGATATCTATGATAAGCCTCTTTACGATCAGATCTGACGTTTCATTCATCGCATTAGTATTGTAGGCATTATAGACACGAAACAAATTCTCAATAATTTATTGTCATATTCAGATGTACGGTCTCTCATTTGGTAGCAATAATAATAATAATAATGATAACCTTTCCTGACCCCTCACTCCACTCCCAACTCATTTAATATGAGTTTTTTTATATTCTTTATTGAAGAACTCACTCAGAGATAGGAATTCAGAGCCGTTAGGATACGAAATGGTGCTAAACCTCTAAATTCTCGCTATTAACTCAAATAATACAGTTAGTACAGCATAAATTGCTTGAGCCAGAGCTAGACCTACATTCCCTGTGCTTTAATACAATTGCCGGACAGATTAAGGAAAAGAGTGCTTAGAATTCATAAAATTTAGGCAATTTTTCTAAATATTTTTTATGTTTTATTAAAAAAAACACTAATAACTCATTTTATTTGATTGTGATTTGCCATGATTTGAATTCTTAATAAGTTTCTAATTGTCGCTTAGTTTAAGGGTTCAGATGGACGGTTAGGTCACGAGTAAATAGACTTGAATTTAATGTTCGTTTTGTTTTTCTATTATTTTTTAGTAATTTTATTCAAATATTCAATATTTATGAAACTATACTTGAATTTAAATAACACATTAGAGTAAGTGATTTCTATTTAATAAATTGAAAAATCACTTCTATTTTCACTTCAATTCAAACAAACTGATCGATAAGAGAAATCGTGAGATAGATATGTTTTTTCAATTTTCTCCTTGCTCGAACATTAACGTCAATTTCGATTAGAATTTTTGCATTATTTCCGTTTTTAAATTGAAAATGTTTTTTTTGGAAATTCTGTTTAGAATTCTGTATAGAATATAATACTGGACTTTATTCCTAGTTTTTCATCAAATTTTTGTGTAAATCTTTTTATCTTGAGCTGTAATCAAAATTTAAATTTTTTAAATACAAAATTCACTCTCTAATTGCACTTGCTTTTAAATAATTAATATAAAAGCAAATATTTATGCGTAAACTGAAAAGTACGAGAAATTTGTTGTGAAAACTGGTCTTATATTTATATATATAAGCCGTAAACTAATGTAACACTAAAACGATTTTTGATGAAACCTAAACAAAAAATTGCTTTCAATCCCCGTTAAGCCATATAAGCCATTCCGTCGATATTTTTAATCAAAAGGACTTAACAAATAAAAAAATGTTTGAATCAGATGCTGTGGTTGACTGTTATCTTATTGCACCGGCAGTTCACTATATCGGCTAATTCTCAACTGAATACATGGATACAAATTAATAGAAAGAGTGAATTCATGTAATTAATCCCTTATTCGTATGCTATAAAGTGAGCACAAAATTTCATTTATGAAATTCGTTGAAAGTGTTGTTACAGTTATAGTCGCTTTTATTTTACTGCTGAAGGAAATGTGTATTAAATTTCATTTCTATGACTACTATCTAGTTATACAAACCTTCATTGCGAGAGTGAGGGAATGGGGGAGAGGGAGCGAGAGAGCACACATATGTAGAATATTATTCGCAAGCCTTTATAACTTCCTTTTTGACAGATTTTTCTGAATTTATCATTTATTTCCAGAATTGAACATAAAACCGCTTTGAGAGCCAAAACTAATTTTTTCCACACTTTTATTGCAGTATTTATTCATTTTATGTTTTATAGCAATTTATACTAATAATCATTTCCTTAGCTTTTGCGCTAAACTTTTATTAATAATAAAATATTTGTTTTTCGAATATAACGAACGTTTGATTAGAATTCTCCTGAATTTAAATGAAATAAAAATAATTATTTAAATATTCAAAATAGAAATTGTAGCGTAAACTCAAACATTATCTGTAAAATCAATTCTCTCAAATAGGTCAAGCTGTGCATACTTTGCGAGAATATAATCTAATATAACAGCAAATTTCAAAATAAATTTTGCTTAAAATAAACTTTCGTTACATATTAATTGCATTCAAATTCATTTAAAATACAAATGCGTTTTTTGCTATTATTTATAATAATTAGATTTTAATGTTTTAAATTATTTCGATTGTTTTTAATATAACTAGAATTAGAAGACAGATAAGAATGTATTAACTACAGTACTTGAATTATATAGAGTTTAAATATATAAATGTGTTTATTTATTAGCGTAGACAACCGTACAGATTTCATCTAGACAGTACAGATTTTAGACACTTGTTTATAGTATAGACAAGATTTTCTAAATGTACTGATTTTATATTATGTTCGTAAAATTAAATAAAGTTTTAAAATTAAATTTTTAAGATAATTATTAATAAAATGCTAGTGTTAATCTGATTTAAACAAAATTTTTCAAAAACAAGTGGTTTAACTGTAGATTATAATTATTGTTAAATAAAGTTGTGCAAATCAAGGCAAGGGAAAGATATACAGTATAACTAAGAGTAGATTTTAAAATATTTTCTCAAAATTAAAGGTATATATCAAGTTTAAGACAACTTCTGGCAATTTCTGGCAATAGTAAAAATCACAATTGCCAGATTGGCAATTGCAATGTGGCGCCATTTAAGTAAATTATGCACACACAAAAAAATTAAAACATTTTTATGATTATTTTGAAATATTTTGTAAAAATAGATAAAAACATTTAATTGTTTATAACCAATAAAATGTTTTTAACTCTAGAGTATTAAAAATTAAACCATGCTACTTGGCAAAAAGAGTCGGACACTATATATAGTAAAAGTTTATTCGTATAACTCGTATCGTATACTCAAATTTTTGTATTTAAAAATTTAAATTATTGATTTAACTTATTAATTAAACTATAAATAAGTTTAGTACTAACCAGTAAGTTTAATTTGTTCTATTCAATATTCAAGCAAATTTAACGTTTCAGGGTTGGTACACTGGCAGTACTGTTTTTTACTGTTTATGAATATAAGTTTTATTTTTTAATGTAAATTTTGTGATTATTGTGCCAACTATTACTACTAATTATTCTATTATTTATGTATTTATTAATTAAAATATTTTTATTTTACTTTAAAACAAATTTGATCTGTTTTTACTTAATTTCTGGCAATTTCTGGCAATAGTTTTTGAAATTGCCAGATTTTTACGACACTAGCTATATAAGAAAAACAATGATTTACATTTTTTTAGCCATTTTGACATTTTAACCATATTTAATTTAAAGCTAAATTAAATAAATTAATTTTAAATTGAATTTAGCTTTAATTTGCCAAAAAATGTTAAAAATTTGCGCCCGTTAAAAACGACCGGCAAATCATAGAATAAGAAATATTTTATTGACCAAAACTCATTAGATATTTGTCAAATTTTTAAAATTAAGAGGTGTTTTGATTATACCATCTTGGCTAATCCTGATGATTCATCAGTGATGAATATAGTTACATTATTTGGTAAAAATTATGCAAATTATACAAAATTCTTAAAATTTTATTTATATCATAAATGTAATCTCATTTATGGGTGCATTCAATAAGATTTTAAAATCTGCTGGATTAGATAAAACAATATAAATTTAAGTTATAATTTATAAACTATAATTACTTAACATTAATAATAAATTAGACATAAAACATTTAAATAAATTGCTTAAATTAGAATATATAAAAGTTAATATTTACTCTAGATAAAATATTTCATGCAAATATAAATATTTAAAATATTCAATTTAAGTCATAAAATATATTTAAGATATTTTTGATAAAATTTCTCATAAATCGATTTTTATATTAAAATTTGATTATTGCTAATAATTCATTATTAATAACTTATGTTTGCATTAAAATGTTTAATAATTTATCAAAAAATATTTAGACCATAACTTTACATTTAATCTTGAAGCGTAAAGAATAGATTAATCAATAATAATACTTTTTGATTAAGTTAATTCAATATAGGTTTTTATATTACAAAAATTTATGGATAAATCTGCAAAGATTTCTGAATATTTGATCTAATAATTATTGAAATTGGATGTAAGTTATGTATCATTTAACAGAAATGACCCAAAGTTTTATCCATTTATTTATTAATATTAACTTAAATTTTGTTGTAAACAATTGCAACAAATTAATGATTAAACGTGTTATTAATGATGTGATTTAAGTGATTCAGCAAAAATAAGTGAATTATATCATTAATTATTTAATAAAAATTGAAGTCATTGTGTTTATAGGTTTTTAAATAATTAATTCATTAATTGAATAGAAGAAAAAATTTCAAATTGTTTTTAAATTAATAATCAGTTTTATTAGAATAACAGAATTTTTATTAAGTAAAAATATATTAAATTTATGTAATCAAGTTTTTCAAATCTACCATGGTAATAAATAAAATAAATAAAAATACTTTTAAATAATAAATATAATACACTTAATAATAAAATATGTAAATTTTTATCATCATAAAACTTTATTAAAAACTAAAAACTAAAAATTACTATTAAATTAATTAATTAAACTAATAATTAATTAACTAATTAACTATTAACTAATAAACTATTAACTAATTAAATTAAAACACATTTCATTAAATTTAAATTTGAACTATTTAAAAATGTATTCAAAGCATCAAATCTAGTCATTTAGACACAAGAGAATTGAAAATAAATTCTATTCTTTGTTACGCGTAAATGAATTTATCAAAAAAAATTTTCTGCAATAAAATTGTAATAAAATATTGATTTTTTCTGCGTTTTTCTGCTTTTTCTGTTCAATAATTTAAGGCAAGTATAAAATATAAATACAATACGTATGAAGACTTGAATATAAATTCCATTCTTGTTTTTATCTCTTCTGTAAATTCAATTCTTATTTCTTATTTGTTTGTCTTTTTTCTATATTTTATATGTTTTACAAAAAAAAAATAAATAAATAAAAATTCAGTTCTAATCCTTTTAACAAAATTTAATTTAATAACAAAATTTAAAAATCAACTTTAATAACAAATCAAATAAACCAACATTTCATTTTATCAGAAATGGAATGTCAATGTAACTTTTTGTTAATAATGTACAGAATATTCTGTTGATGAGATAATAACTAACATTTGTATTCGAGTGACATAAGCAGTTAGAAAGACAGTTTGGGATTGCATTACTTGCTAGAATCTGACACTTAATTTGCAATTACTAATGGAAAGCCCAGCTGTTTAAGGGGTATTCAAGGGATTAATTGCTTGCTTTATAGAAATATAATATGTCCAAGCTTGACTAAAGAAGTCTGGCAACAATAAAAAAATACTTTTAATTTTAAAAATCTGTCAAATACTTTTCAGAGTTAAATCCGAAAAATGCGTAATTTTAATAAAAGATGAATATTTTAGACAAAATTAAATCTGATAATTAATTAGAACTTGTTTTGTCTTTTCGTGCAAATTAAGACAGATTAACTGTTTTCAACTGATACCTACAAAACTTCATCTAAAACATCCAGCAATAAAAACAGTAATTTTTCTAAATTACAGCATAAATCTGGATTTAAAATCAAATTTGTAAATATTTTATTATTTTATTGTATAGTACAGTAAAATAAATTTATTATGCAATATGCAAATTTATTAAATAAATAAATAATAATTATAATTATTTATTTAAATTAACCAATTTATTAGTTCTAAAAATTAATAACATTTATCAAAATTAAAATTAGAATAAAATTTTTATATAAACGCACATTAAACATGAAAACTTTTTCATAAAAATTTAAACAAAAATTTATCAATTAAAAGCATACTAAATTGTAATATATCAAATTAATCAATAGATTTATAAACTTCAGTTAATTCAAAAATATTTTTACCAAATTTAAGCCTTAAAATTGAATCCATATATTTATACATTAAAAGATTCTAATGTTTTATTCGGTAATAGTCATTTATTTTAAAAAACAATACAATAAAATCACTAAAGAATTTATATTTTTAAAACTAAAAATAATAAAAACATAAAACAAAATTTGAAAAAATAAAAGCAAAAAAGTGTTTTAGCTGAATGTCAATTTTTTTTATTAAAATTTAAAATCGTTTCCATGTTTATTTTACATTTCTTTATAAAAAATTTAACAAGCGGCAAAATACTAAAAACAAATTGAATAACGATTCGAAATAAAGGTTTTAGAAATTACTTTTGCCAACTCATGAAATTCAAAACACATTTCAATTCAGTTTCTAATGTTTCAAGAATTTATCAATTATGTCGAGACATGTCATGCTATTTAGAGCATTGTTCGGGTGCTATCTTTATCAAACCAGACATACTAATAGCCTGTTTATAAAAAGCAGATCAATACTCAAACAAATGACAGGAAATTTACTTTAGGCTGACTTAGGGAAAAAGCACCCAAACAACACGAATTGCTAAAACAACACGATTGAAACTTTTACATTTCTAAATCCAAGAATAGTGTTTGTTAGAAGAAAAAACTAAACGCTTTTGGAAAACGTACTCTTAGTTTAATGCCATCTGAAAACACATTCACTTCAATCGATATAAATTCCAAAGATATCAAGTTGATATACAGTATAAAAAAATAAAATTTTATGAAATCATCGAAATGTAAAATGCATTTGAGATATCGTTTAGTTGATTTAATATTTTTCTCATTAAATATAATTTATTTCTTGATAATTATTATTTTTTTGTAATTATAAAATCTTTCTTTTGTAAATTTAGCATGTAATTTTTGTTTTTATACTTTTCTAATATAATAGATAAGCATTAATTGTATTAAATTATTTAATTAATGTGTAGTTTTGACTTGAAGTAAAAAAGATTTATTTTATAAAAATTTTTAAGTTTTATTTTATTATTAATTGATTAAAAAGAATATAAATTACAAAAACAATTTTATATTTCTCCATAGATTTCACATTTGTTCATTCATACGTAAACTAACAGTTAGTTTGAGCAGGAATACTTTAATCTAAAGTTTTAAGCTATTTGTCGGGAAAAAAATTGAAAAAATTAATCATATAAATGGGTTGAAGAGTAAATGCATCAGACCGAAAAATAATGGTCAAACATTTCTAATAAATTACATTTTTTATCTGTTTGTAACCAATTGCTCACAAAATGTACTTAAGATTTATAAAATTTTCTAAAATGTTATCTAAATGATAGTTAAACATACAGTAATAATATCAATTAATATATTAGACAATGAGTATATTATTAATATATCAAACATTTAATTATAATTTAATATCTATATATTTTATATTAATAAATTGATAAATACCTCTGTCTTAAACTTCTTATAAATTCATATTTAATATAAAACAAGTATCCAAAAATGTCATACAAAATAACATTAATTATAACAGTGATAAACGTGCATGGATACAATTTATCATCAGATATATTATTAAAATTGACAACATGAAATTATATTTGTTTTTATTTTCAAATATATTTTAGTATTTTTGAAGTTCAAAACTGCAAAAATGTTAAATTTTGACTTAAAATAAATTCAAACTTTATTACAATTTATACTAAAAAACATTGTATTATTTTTTGTTTGTTTTTATTTAGTGTAAATTTTAATTGTTTTAATAAGTAAAAATTTTATTAACTAATTAATTAAACATTTTTTTATAAACAAATAAAATTGTCTAAAAAATAAAAATCTAAAATTTATTAAATTGATTTGTAATAATCAATATTTTAATTTTAAATTTCAAGCATTTTATTTTAAACTTGAAAAATATTTATATATAATATTTATAAATTCTTACGCATTTTTACACATTAAATTTTGTTGTTTTGTTTGAATTTAATTTTATTGCATAATTAAACTATTAATTAAATACATCGTTTTGAGTAACCGCTAAATTTTAGTAAATGTTAATTTAATAATAAGAACTAATTTGCATTTTAATAAATGTTCATATTAATTTAATATAGTATTATATAAATTACGAACAAAAAAGGCATTCTATTATAATATATATTATATAATATATTTTATCAAGAATTTTGATTGCAAGTAATATAAAATTTGATATATCTATTCAATAACAAATTTTCCATTCCATTTAGCAAGTTTAAAATTGGCTTATCTAGTCATTCATAGCAATATGTTTAGTCATATTAAAAAAAGTAAACATAAAATATACCAAGATTGGCCAAGAAGGTGAATATAATAAAAATACTAACTTTTATAAATTTCTAAATCCAAAAATTTTATAAATATCCCCTAAATTTTGAGTAAAAAATAGATACCGTAAGTTTTAGCAGAGGCTTTTGATAAATTGGTAATAAATTTAATTGGTCATTTTACACTTATCTCTAAGCTTTGTCTCGGTCGACCTTGACTATTCTTGATATATCCTGACATACAATACAAACTGCAACAATGAGCTGGATCAAATTACAATCTCCCCTTAGTTTTTCTTAATAATTGGAAATAATATGTTTATATTACGAGATTTTCGTACATACGACCACAAAATTGAGCTCAAAATAACACATAAAATTTAAAATGATTGTAATCAAATATTTTTTGTACACAAAAATTAAAATTTGTAATTTATTCTTTATTAAAAAATAATTTTAATTTATTTTTTGTAAATTTGTGAATTTATTAAACAATAAAATTATTCTATATTATAAAATATTTTTATTTAATAAGAATTGATTTAATATTAAAATGTATATAAATTGTTGAAACTCGTGATTCATATAAAAACGTATAAAACTTAAATTAAATAAACTTAAAAATAAGTCATAAAACAGTTTAAATGTTATTTTGCAATAGATTTAGAACATAAAAAACAAAACAAAAGTAAATAAAAATAAAAGTCGTTTTTAAAGCAAATCGAAGTCTAAAAATGATATTCTCTTTAAATATCTGTTTGGGTAATAAAAAAAATTATTTAATAAACCATAAGTTTATTGCATTCATTGATTTTTGCAAAATATCAAATAGTATTTAGTGTTTGGATTGGATTCGTAGAAAACAACGATTTTTGCCAATTGTTTGTCGATAACGACAATCGAATTGATTACGGATTCAATTCGAGTGATGGACAACATTTCATAGTAATCGGTCGCGACTTTTGGCAAATCGAGTTAATAGACCCGCTGTTAATGAATACAAGCGTTGAATTAGTCTCGAGTGAGAGTATCAATAGTAAACTCACAGAAAATACGTATGATTTGGGCTTTGAGTTAGAGAGACCGGAGACGACCGAAAACCCTTTGCTTAAGAAATTTGTTGGACTTTATCGGGTTATTAAACAATTTTTTTTAATTAAACAAATTTTAATTTTTTTTTTGTTATTCAGAAAACAAAGAAATTGATCGATTGGGCGGTTTATGATGAGTCGAAACAACAGCTTATTTTGGAGCCCGAGTCGACGGAAGCGGTTATTAACTTCAATCCAACGATCGGTTTTGTGCTGAAGAGTACGAATTTCTATGAATCCAAATTTGTCGGACTTTTAGAGCAAAAACAGATAAATAGTAATTATATTAAAAGAGATTTACGAGCGTTTCAACTCAATTATCGATTCAATTCATCTGAGGTTAAACTGGAAGAGACTTTGAGTACACAAACCTATGTTAATATGTTTATGGCTGAGATCAACAAGATACCATTCGACAAAAACCAAACGATTGTTTTGATTCAAACCATTAGTTTTTTGTCAGAAATCAAATATTTGGTTGTTTTTGACACGGAACAAATACTCGAATATTGTTTTTTGGAACAAGTGGGTTTTTGGTATTAATTCCTAAAATTTAAACCAACTTAATGTTTGATTATTTGTGCCAAAACTAGTGCCAATTTCTGGATCAATTGATTAACTGCAGTACATATGTGAAAACACCGAAACCAACACCAAAACCGACACCAAAACCGGAATTGGAGTCATCGTCTAATCTAACTCTGATTATATTCTTGATTTTATTGTCGGTTGTTGTCGTTGTCATTGCAATTGTCTTCGTTTGGCTTCTGTATAGCCGTAAAGGTTTTATTACTTATTATAACAATTATTTTTAAATAATTTATTTAAAATTTAACAAAATTTTACAGCCAATCACAAACCGAAAGAGAGTGAAGAGAAGAAGGAATAACTAAATGTCATTCTTTCAAAGCAGTTATTTTAATTAATTTAAATTTGATTTATTGTAAAATTTTCTAAATTATTTCAAAAATTTAATTATTAATTATTTGCATAAATAAATAAATAAATATATATTTATATTATATATCATTAATTGATATTCTTTGTACAGAAGCTGTAATTTAAACCAGGACAAAAATAAATTTTCTTTTAAATAGAAATAATTTAATATTAAAAATAAGTTCGCTTGTATGTTTTTAATAATCAATTTCAGTTTTAAATTAATATTGAATTTAAAATAATTAACTAAATAATATAGTTAAACTTGTTTAAAAAAACATTTTGGCTAAAATAAAACTTTTAAATAAAAATTAGATAAAAATGATTATAAGTTTGAATAATTTTATTTAATTTTCCTAATTTTTAAATTAAAATGTGAGTTTGATTAATTTTGTTATCAAATTTTTAATTTAAACCTTTTTTCGAATGCTTGAATTTAAATATAATAATTATTTCCTATCTAAAAGTTTAAAATATAAAGTTTAAAATAAAATGTACAGGTTACATTATAATATTTATAATTCTGTTATATAAGAAAATTTCTGTCCTGTTTTAAATTACAGCCGTATTGTAATTAAATTATAAATTATTTAGCATATTTATTTAAAAATATTTTAATCTTTTCACAACTTATTTATTGGCAACAAATTTGCATTTGTCGAACCCCCTTTATCAGCGACTCTATCAAAACTGTTCACCAGGGATCGAGAAGGTCGGACGATCCAGGGGG
>JAQFXP010000979.1:0-22645 GCA_034693685.1 Belba bartosi
CTGTGAATGTATTTTGAGTTAAGATATTCTTAGGGAACCGCTACTAAACTTATTATCGAAAAAAAAATCTTCATGATTATGATCCACAACATTACTATTTTTGGCTTTTTAAAATAGTTTTTTTCTCTGTGTTTCTAAAACATAGATAAACTGCATCTTTATTTATAACAAATTTATATAAGTTATAACATATTTGTTTGGATTAGCCGAGCTGTTAACCTAGTTATAAACGGCTTTGACTGTAATACAAAAAAAATTGAAATACTGTACATTTAAAATTTAATTAATAAATTAATAATAATTGCTATAAAAAAATATTAATTAATATTTTACAGAATTGGACTATATTTGTAATAGTTTGGCTGAGATTTACAAAAATATTGGTATTTTTAAGTTTAAGATTGGACTTCAATATAAAGTGACAATATTTCGACATGATCTTGTCCAGGTTAAGATTTTAAAAAATTAAATATAATTAATTCTAATTTTTAAATAATTAGGATTTTCTGAAAAATAATATAAACATTGAAAAGCCATTTGAATATCAATTATTAAACGACTGGTTAGGAAAGGGATTATTAATCAACGATTCGAGTTATTTATGGAAACAACGACGAAGACTATTGACGCCTGCCTTTCATTCTAAGATAATTGAAGACTTTATACCTATTTTTAATAAAAATTCCGATATATTAGTGAAAAAGTTGCAGAATTACGTCGAAAAAGATTTTATAAATATATGTGAATTTATATTTCCCTGTGCTTTGGATATGATAGCAGGTATGGGATATGACTTATATCCAGAAATTGAGAAGGGGGATCAGCCAAAAATCCCCCTGGTTTTGAAATTTTGAATTTACCCTCCCCTCCTAGCATTTGGTACGAGGAAAAGTACCCCCCTCAATTTTTTGGCGGCCGGCAAATTTTTTGGGTTTTTTGATTAAAATTAGAAAATTTTGCCTAAATTGGTGCTAAATCTAGTTTAAATCTAGTTAAATTGAGAAAATTTTTATCATAAATATATAGGGTTTTAAGCGTTTTTGGAAAAATCCCTCCCCTGAATCGGCCGACCTTCTCAATCTCTGCTCTCTGCTTATATCATACGAGATATAAGAAGGGTTTCAAATGAGGAATTAGATCAAAACCCCACCCCCTAGTTTCAAAAATTGGAATTCATTCTCCTAGCATTGGGTTTGTGAAAAGAAACAATAGAAACAAGTCTACTATTTGCAGCCGCCGCAGACCACCTGCAAATTTGTTGGGTTTTTTTTGGACAAAATTATAAAATCTTTCCTAAATTGGTGCTAAATATGGGTTTAAATTTAGTTAAATTGCATCATAATTATATAGGTTTTTAAAACAATTTTTAAAACCTTCTCAGTACCCCAGTGTTATAGGCAAAATTTTTACAAAAATCTCCTTCCTGATTTTCCTAAATTGGCGGACAATCTGAAACCCTGAATATTGGTTTAAATATAGAAATATTTTGATTTAAATTTATTATAAATATTATTGTTTATCAAAATAGAAACGGCTTTAGGAATAAAAATAAATTTACAGAAAAATCAAAATCATAATTATTTCGAAGCCGTGCATAGAATGGGCGATCATCTTATGGAACGATTTATAAGACCCTGGCTTTGGCCAAACCTAATGTTTTATTCAACACTAATTGGTAAACAGTTTCAAAAAGATTTAAAAGTATTGAACGAAATGACTGAACGAGTGATTAATGAAAGAAAAGACTGTTTACTAAAGCCTAAGAAAATTGAAGAAAAACCAGAAATAGAAATCATTAAACAAAATATGAATTATGCAAATCATAAGCGAAAAAGATTAGCATTTTTAGACTTATTATTAGAATTTCATTTAAAAGACAATTCATTATCACTGGAAGACATCCGCGAAGAAGTGAACACTTTTATGTTTGCCGGACATGACACTAGTGCTGTCTGCCTGTCCTGGACTTTATATTTAATCGGTTAGATTGAAATCAATTTATATTTTGGCTAAAAATAAATTTTTAATTTAATTATAGGATTATATCCAGAGATTCAATCGAAAATACAGGAAGAGTTAGATTTAATTATTGGAAACAAAATAGCAATTAGTTTAGAACACATCCAACAAATGTCATATTTGGAAGCAGTGATCAAAGAATCGCTTCGACTCTATCCACCCGTTCCTATAATAAGTCGAAAAATTTCGGAACAGATGCAAATCGGAGACTATATTATACCGAAAGGCGTTTCGATTTTTCTGATGATAAACCGCTTACACATCGATTCCAATGTATTTCCCAAGCCATTGGTTTTCAACCCTGAAAGATTTTTATCCACAAATTTGGTTCCGTTTTGTTTTACCCCCTTTTCTGCTGGTCCTCGAAATTGTATTGGACAGAAGTTTGCGTTCAATGAAATCAAAATTGTTTTATCGAAAGTCTTACTTAAATTTAATATTAAATCATTGGATCAAAGAAATGAAATAATTGTTTTAAATGCAATCGTTTCTAAACCTAAATATGGTCTTAGAGTTAAGATTTTCCCCAGAAATCTAGTTTAAAATCCTGGAATAGATTTACTGTTTAAAATTTTAAAATGTTTTATTATTAGATTACTAGCAGAGATTGGGAAGGTCGGCCGATCCAGAGGGGATCAGAGAAGGAATTTTTCCTAAAAATTTTCCTAGGGTTATCTGGGGAGGGAATTTTCCAAAAACGCTAAAAACCCCCATATATTTATAGTTAAACGTTTTCAATTTAACTGAATTTTAGCTAAATTTATTTAATTTAACTAAAGTTAAACCGGCAAACTTTATGGATTTTTTGACCAAAATTAGAAAAGATTTACTGGCAAAAAGTTGAGGGGGGGGGGGATAAATTTAAACTTTCATAATTAAGGAAGATTTTTAGCTGATCCCTATTCCTTCTCAATCTCTGTTACTAGGGTTGTTTAGTACAGTCAAAATTTAACCAAAGTATGGGTACAAAACCAAAAATAAGCAAATTATATTCTTGGCAAAGTGATCGACACTTTTTATAATTTTAAACTGATATCACTTTTTTAACTTAATTTTTATTTTTAATCAATGTTTCAATTACAGAACATTAAGAATATTAAAATTTAAACTATTAAACTATATAAAATCTAATAATATTCAACAAATATAATTTGTATGAATCGTTAATTCGTGTGATTTATATAAAAGCAAAATAAACTTAAGAAATAAAAATCAGTTTTCAAAAGTGACATAAGTTTAAAATTAGAAAAAGTGTGATCACTTCTCCGAGCATATAATTTGCCTGATTTTGGTTTTGTACCCATACTTTCGTTAAATTTTGACTGTATACTGTATTTATATTGTTATTATAAAAAAAGATTGAAACAAGTAATTTTTAGAATTATCAATATGTTAAAAATATTTCTTTAAGCTATTAAATATGATTATTTTTGCAATATTGTTTAACATAATTTAAATATAAAATTTAATAAATAAATAAATTTTAAATTCAAATTTTGTTTTTTTTCAATATGAGCAGGAAAAAAATGTTATTCTTGAAATAAAAAATTTCAAAATTTTTTTCCGTATTCTTTGACATTCAGTTGCCCGCAATTATAATTCAATTTCAGACAAATTGAGACAATCAGAATCTATACAATTGTACCTATGTATAATTGTACTCTGATAAGAGATTTATATATAATTGCGCGCAACTATGTCAGTAAATTCACTAATTAATTCTTATATCAAAATCTAATGCAATTAATTAATTATTATTTTTGTTTTAAAAGTTTGTTAACCAATAAAATTAATTAATAAGAATTTACACAAATAAAATTAAAACAGTATTAATAAATTCTAAAAAATTAATTTACTTTGAAACATTTTTTGATCTCATTTTAAGATTTTTAATAAAGAAAAAAAATATTTTTAAACTTAAATTTTAATAAAAATGTTTAACTCATATGACTAATATATAAATAAAGAAAATTAAATCTTATTATTAAAAAAATTTTAGTTCTAAAATATAAGCAAGCGCATTCGAATTGGAAGCGCAACTACAGTAGATACTACTCTTGTCTGTTGTATATTATTAGAATTGATTGATTTGTCCGGAAAACAAAATCATTTGATTTGTTTTATCCCAAATGAAGTATAGGAACGGATGATCAGCTCTAAAGATGATTGGATCTGGATAACTTCCAGCCGACTTAATAATCATTCTGATGGCAGTGACTGCCGCAGCTTCCGTTCCCTTTTCGTCTACAGATATAAACACTTTGTGTATAACTTCGCTTACAATCGATGCCATTTCGGAGTCAATTCGAGAGAAATCGGCATTAGATGTAAGGGCTATTGGTTTTGGGTTTATTTCTTTCATTAAATTATACGACTTTTCAACTTTGAATTTCGGCAAAAATAGTTTCACATATTTTCGTTTCAAAGCATTTATGGCTTTTTGGAAGTTATTTGAATTGATTTTTGTTTTTAATAAATTCAAACCATTTGTCTGTTTCGGCAAAACAATAACAAAACTGATTTCGTTTCCCGAGTACTCTATTTCTAATATTTCTGAATCCAGTTCTTCAGAATTCGTGTATTGATATTCCTTTTGATTAGTCATTGTATCGACTTTTACTGCATTTAAGCCATTATTATAAAAATCTAATTGTTTTGTAGCTTCAGAATAAAATTTATCGTACCAATTTCCTAATGTCAAAATTAAATTTATAGTAAGATTTAACTCGAAATATAAGAAAATTGTATTTATGTTACATTTTATTTTTTTGCTTTATTATATTAATATATTTAAATGTTATAATACTGTACTTATTTTTAACTATAGATTAAGTTTCAATATTTAAAATATTTTCTATTTTTTTACTACCGTATTACCTCATGTGTACATATAAGATGAGTTTGAGCTTTATGTATACAACTTTATTTATCTTTATATTTTTTAGATATATACATTTTGTTGAAATCATGATTTAATTTACTAACCTTTAAAATAAATAGCATTAAGAATAACCAAGGTGGTGTCTTCTGATATCTTTTCAAAAATTTTACTAATTTTATTATTGGTTTTGTTGCGAATCCATTCATTCACATTATTTGTCTCTTCAATCGCATTATTGACAAAATCCGCTGATTGTATGTCTGATCTGAAATACTTCTCAATTCTATTCGAGAATTCATTCATCAATTTAATATTCTTATTGTGAATCACTTTATTTGCAATTACTAATTGATGTCTATCTATATTTGGGTCAAATTGATCAGTTATAACCATTTTTGTATTATTCTGATATTTTTCGTTAATTATCTCAAAGCCTTTATTTATAAAGTTTTCATCAAAGTCTTGAACAGAATTTTTAAATTTCAAAAAACGCTTGAAATCAACTGCTGTTTCGCCATTCGCTCCGTTTAGTAAAATACCTAAAATTTAAATATATTTTATATAAAGTTTAAATTTTTAAATAATTAATTCTAACTAAAAGCTGAAAGTATTGAAAGTGAAGACATGACATCGTTTTCGTCTTTTGACAACATTTTAAACATTTTGAACGCGAACTCGTTGTTAGCATTTGCAAGCGCTAGTTCAGGATTATTTTGGTAATCTTGGTTGGTATTTAAATTTCCCGACACAAATAATAATAATGCAACTAATAATTCAAACATTTCAAACAATAAAATTATTATTAATTATTAAAACTTTTTATTTTTTGAAAAATAATTTATATTTAAAAATATTGATTTAATAGTTTCTATAGTTTAATGCTAACATGCTGTTCATTTATTAAGTGATAAAAATAAAACTATTAGAAAAATATTTCCGCTTATTTAGTGAGATATTTTATAATTTATGATTTATAAACATTATTAAATAAACAAAGTCTGTTTAATGTCTATGTTTAAAACTAAATATTTAAATGTATCTTTACTAAGATATAAGAGATTGATAAAATCGGCCGATCCAAGGCGGATCAGGGCAGGGATTTTTGCAAAAATTAATAATGAAATTTAGACTAAATTTAGTTGATTTAAACCTAAATTAACAACAATTTAGGGTAAATTTCTAAAAAATTTGGTCAAAGAACAAAAAATTTGACGACCGCCATTGCGGACCAAATACTAGTGAATGGGGGGGGGGGGGGAGAATAAATTTCAATTTTTAAAATCATGGAAATTTTTGCCTGCTCCCTGATTCATTCGTTTCAATATCTAATAGATATCAACAGAGTACTCAACAAATAGATCTCCTCCAATACAAAATTTTTTCTGGCCAAAATTAAGATAGTTTGCTTAAATTCTTGCATAATTCAATTAAATTATATTATAAATTATGAGCATTAACAAATTTGGTTGGACATTCTCAATCTACAAATATAATTAAAATTTCAAATTTGACAATAAGACAACTTTCGAATTATATTTTGATAATTCAGTTTAAAATTACAACACCGTTTACAGAATAAAATTTAAAACTGTTTTGTCGTCTCAACACAATATTCATCGCAATTGCGACTTATTCCTGTGCCTCAACTTTAAGAAACTCGTCATTTAAATCTAATTTAAATTAGTTAATTCAGTGCAAATACAATTAAACTAATATTGGCATTTGATAAATGTTTACCATAACACGCATCTTTATAACAATTTCGGCATGTGTAATTGTTATGTCATAAATTATAATTCAATAGTTGTGATTAAAGTTTAATCATTAAACACAAAATTTTAAATAAATTAATGAAAAGTTAAAATAGAAGTTTGCTCGAATTTACCATTCTCAATCTATAAATTAAGATAGCTTTCAATAAAAAGCATATTTTTAAACATTCAAAACATGAATCAAATAAAACAAAAAATTAGTTAATTTTTTAATCAAATTTAATTTCAAATATTATTTAGTAAAACACTAAAAGTTATAAAATCAATAAAAAATAAATCGATTTAATGAACAAAATTATAATTTTTGCTGCAAAAGAGTCAATAGTCCGGAATCGGGCGCCGATTGCATAATAATTTTCTGACACTCTTTGAAGTGAGGACTGGAAGCGTCGCCGACTAATCCACTATAAAATCAATTAATTTACACAAATATTTGTAAAACAAATGTTACGTTTGTGTACTAACAGTATAACCGCTTCACTAGTCGTAAGCCAAGCGCCTAAACAGTGGAACGGAATTTAAATTTAAATAAAAAAACGAAATTAGAAATAAAAATATTCGGAAACTGATTGACTGGTGAGTCAACTACCGGCGGCTTTCATGCGTTCAAACGCAAACATGCGGTCGACCATTGATCGGGAGCTACAGCCGTCCACTACTATGTGTACGTCAAAGCCTAACAACAATTGAGATTCAAATAAGAATTTAATTCAAGTTTTAAGGTTTGACTCAATTGAGACCATCTTTGAGCGCCTGAAGAGCCGTCCCCTGAACGCAGACATGAGTTTCAATACCGCAGAGAACTATTGTATTGACGTTCGGATAATCGGATTTAATTGTCTTTAACACGTCTTCGGTTAACATTGAGAACTGGGTTTTAGGCACAGGTTTCAGATCCGGATAATTTTGTATTCCTAGTTCGGAAACAGTTGGACCCAAACCTAGTCATCGATCAAATATCAAAATTATTATAATTTCGTACAAATTATTTCCAAACCATTCATACCTTTCGGGTACTGTTCGGTCACTATAACTGGCATCTGATTCAAGAAATAAGTTTTAATTTAATTTGTATTAAAATAAATTATGTTTAATACTGTACTTCTCATAAAAATAAAATTAAATTTCATTTTTAAAATTAATGTCGTTTATCAAAAGTTACTTAATTTCAAAATAAAATAAATTTTATTATTGCCTATAAATAAAGTTCTGTAAATATAAGTCTAATTAGTTTAAAAGTTCAAAGTTTTAATTTAATTGCAATTGAAGTGTCGATAAAATAAAAGTAATACATACTGTAAATGTTATGATATTATTTGTATAAAAAGTTTTTAATCTTTTAATAAAAAAATATTTGTTTGAAATCAAAACTAAAATCATGTTTGAGATAAGCCTCAGAAATGTTAAGAACTATTAATTAATAATTAATATTAGACTTAACTCTAAGATTATTTAGGACTTATTTTATTGAAAAAATACATAAAATCTAAATCAAAGTCTGTCAAAAAGATCGGCAATTATTACCAAAACTGATCACTAGTTTAAAAAACATAATATACTTTCAATTAATTAGTAATCGGTTTAAATGAAATCAAATTGAGATTACATTCAATATTTTGGCCGCTTTTAGGAGACGAGACGACACTTCGACTATAGCCGGGAAGTACTGAATCATAGTTCGGAACTTCTCCTGCATATCGCACAGGAAGAGCGCCGACTGCTTGCCCACCAGTTGGCCCACACGACAGCCACTCATTTCTATTAATTATTAATTTAGTTTTAATACAAATATAATTTTAAACTATGTATTGTTTATATTTTGTTTTTAAATGTCACGACTTTTCCAAATGTTTTCCCTTTAAATGGTTCGACAATTAATAACGCAATGAAATATAAATTAATTCTTAATTTTTTAAAAACTATTTTTAACTAACTTATGGTCATAATAAGAACAGAATATTCTGGAATATTATACTATAGTCTAGAATTTATGTTGCAACATGTTGTTTAATGTAGTATTTATTTAATAATTTTACAAACTTTATTTTTAATTGTTTTTGTACTAGATAGAATAAATAATTAACAATGTCTCTGATTTTACCAAGATTGATTACTGTTGTTTGTATCATTAAATCAACAACTGTAAATTTTTAATGTAATTCTATTGGCTAATTTAAAATTTCAATTATATTGAAGTAACTCAAGTCACAAGTCACACTATTGATTAACCTAGATAATAAAATAGAATAGTACAGTCAAACCTATTTAAGTGTTATATTAAATTTTTGCTAAAAATATAGAAATTATTAAATAAATATTTTTAATTAAATTAATTTATAAATATTATATTCGATCAATTAATTAATTTGTATTTATATTTGTTGTCTTAAAATGTTAATAAATAAATAAATATAATATTTACATTATTTTAGACAATGTGTAACAATATCAAATAATACTATATTTCTATTTTATTGAATAGACGGAATAAAATGTCTAAATGCTTAGCATTGATAGAGTCTTTACAAATTACGTCAGCACTGCTCAAATAGTACTAAACATATAGAGAATTTATTCCGTATATTCAGTAACATAACAGTAGAATTGATTGCGTTTGTATTGATTGCATTTGATTGCACTCGAGTGCAGTGATGATCCGTTTGCACACTTCCCTTTATGTGTGCACTCAATGCAATCGGTGCGCACAATGTCTGCACTCGACACCAATGTATCGGTAATAAAAGCCACGGCTCTGACCCGAACCCAACCATTTTTACTCTGACAGTCGACTGCTGTCCAATAGTTTTGTTAATTTTAATCTATTGTTATCATTGACTTTGAAATTTGATAAAAGTTTTTCTGTTTATATTGAAAAGTTTTGACAAAAGTATTGAAAACTTTTTTCTTCAAACAATTGAGCGGTGAGTTTGAAATGTGAAATAATATTTAAACTTTAGATACTTTTGCTTAAGAGTTGTCGTGGACTTAGTTAAACATTTTTAATTTGGCATTAATGATTAAATTGTACAAGTTACGTTTTGGTTTTGATTTATTATAATTTTATTTTAAATATGTCAATCAATAATCTTAAAACTAATAGAAAATATGCAGAAGTCTATGAAAAACGTAATATTAACTTGTTTACTTAGCATCATATTAATTTATATACTGCACAATGTTGTAGTATCTGGTTTGTTTAAATTTATTATAAGATAATTACATTTTCTTAATTCTACGAATTAATAGTAAAAATGATTTTCCTCTAATTTATTAATTAGTTTTTATAACTGTTGCCCAAAACAAGTTGTTTTCATATTGTAGTTATCTCTTGAATTATCTGTATTTAAGAATTATCTAAATATTTATCCAAAAAGTAGTGAAGACAAAATTGAAAGTTAAAAACCTTTAGCACAAATTATATGAATATTTGGTACATCTTAAATTTATACAGTATATTAAAAATGAGTAGTAAACATACTTGTTTACTATTGACCATGTTTACTAAACTGGACAGTTTGCCTTAATTATAATAATTGTATTGGGAGAGTCTAATCAATTTAAAAATTAGTAAATTTTAAATATTTGTTTACGATTTAGATTATAGTTATCTTTTTATTATATAATTCAAAATTATTTTTAAATTAAATTATGACTGACTCGTGAGAATTTATTAAATCAGTCAAATCTCAATTTACTATTTTTAAATTAACTAAAACTTATAATTACATTAATTACATTTTATAAGTTTATGTAATAAAAAGTAAAATGTTCAATAATATTTAAATTATATATATAATAATATATATATATATATTTGTTTAGGCTTGTTAAGTTACATCGATATATGTTATTAGTAATACTTAAGTATAATAAATATTAATAATTAATAAGTTAATTATAATATTTAATTATCAAAATTTAAAATTTTTAAAAATTACTTTTATGTTGCGATTATTAATTATATTCATTGTATTTAATAATTAAAAATAACCACCCCTCCCCTCTCCTTCTTGCCAATTAATTTATTATTTGATAGTTTTTTCAAATGTCTAACTTTTAATATATTTTAGTTATAATTTTTTCACAACTAAATGTCACAGTTACTATCCGTTTTACCCCATTATATAGTAAGAGTCGTAAGCTTTTTATATTTATTAATAGTATTTTATGTAATTTAATAATGTTAATTTTTATGCAAAAATTCTTTAGCAATAAAACATTAACGAGAATTAGAATTAGTATAAAATTCTGACGATTTGCGCAACGATTGCCTAATCAATAGAATTTTGCAATAATTTTACGCTTTATAAGTGTCGAGTGTCCAGAGCTGATAGTGAATGAGTGCCTGAATTGTTTGAACTAAACAAATGAATAATTATTTAGAAAATATTAAAATTATCAGAATTTATAATCTCTTATTAAAATTATTGTAAGTATGATAACTCTTTTCTCTAATCAAATTGAATTAATCTTTTCTATTATTGGATTACGTGATAAAGATGTGACAAAAGAGAGTTTGAGTTAGAATTTGATATCAGGTTTGAAGCAGAAGTTGAAATGTTATATAACTTTATGTAAATGAATATAAACTTATTATTAATTCATAAAAATCTATAAATTACTCACATTTTCTACACTTAATGTCTGATAAAACTTATTTAAAAAATTGTAATATTATTTAAAGATAGAGAAATCAAAATATTAAAACAATTTATATGTATTTACAGATTAACTCGATATTAGTTAAGAATGACTTCAAAACTAAATTTGAAAATCTCTGGTTTGAAGTGTAATTCATGTGTGAATAAAGTAAAGTCAGCGCTGGAACCGATTCCAGGCGTCGAGAAAATTGACATTGAATTGGCCACTGGTTTGGCTCACATAACATATGACTCACATATGTTGACTTCAGACAAAATACTGGATCTGATCAAAAAGGACTGTAAGTTAACAATCGATTGCCAAGTGTTGGACCAGAAGACAAGTTCGACAGAAAAAGTCGAAAATTCAATTAATAATGAGAATCGAGTCATAGAATGTAAACTCAAAAACAAGATTGAAGTTCAAAATCATAAAATAGACAAAAACCGCAACAATTCGACTATTATTTACGCGCCATATGTACGGCCAGTCAAGTGTTATCTGCAGATTAAAGGCATGACCTGTTCCTCTTGTGTCGCCAATATCGAGAAGAATCTGATGCGAACGGCCGGCATATCCAGCGCTTTAGTGGCATTAATGGCCCGGAAGGGAGACATCGAATATAATCCAAAAATCATAAAACCAGAAGAGATCGCAGAGATTGTCAATGATATGGGATATGATGCGACAGTTCTTGAGCCGCAAACCGCACAATCACTACATGACATAACACTACATATTCTGGGAATCAATTCGCCGACAGATGTCGAGACAATAAAATACGAAATTTTGAAACAATTTGGGGTTAAGTCGGCGAACATCTCTTTGGAGACACAAAAAGTTAAAGTAATTTATGACCCGGAACTGATTGGCCCGCGAGATATAGTCCGGGCTATTGAAGGACTGCCAGAAAATAGTTTTACTGTTTATCCGATACAAGATTCGAAGGGCTCGGATGCGGACGAGTCGATGTTGGAAGAGATACGGAAGTGGAGAAACAGTTTCTTATTTTCACTAATATTTGGAGTTCCGACCATTTTTCTAATGATATTCTTCATGTATATACTGCCAGAGGTCCGGCCGCACGAGTCTATGTGTTGTCTAGTGCCGGGTCTATCACTTGAGAATCTATTACTCCTAATGCTGTCAACGCCCGTCCAGTTTATCGGTGGACGACATTTCTATATCCAGGCCTACAAAGCACTTAAACACAGAACGGCTAATATGGATGTTCTGATAATGTTGGCCACGACTATTGCCTACTTCTACTCACTGGCCATTTTGATCTATTATATGATTCGTGAGTTTGATGCGAGTCCTCTCACATTTTTCGACACACCACCAATGCTTCTGGTGTTCATAGCTCTGGGCCGGTGGTTAGAGCACTTGGCCAAACGCAAGACATCTGAATCTCTGGCCCAACTCATGTCACTTCAGGCCACGGAAGCGAATTTAGTTGAAACGAAAGAATCAAAAGTCGAAATTAAACCAATTTCTGTAGAACTCGTTCAAAGAGGAGATGTTCTAAAAGTGTATTCCGGCGGCAAAATACCGGTCGACGGCCGGGTTATTGAGGGCGAGTCTATGGTTGATGAGTCACTAATTACTGGAGAGTCACTGCCTGTCCATAAAAAGGTTGGTTCGCTAGTGATCGGCGGTTCGATTAACCAAAAAGGAGTACTACTTATGTATGCAACACATGTGGGCAAAGACACAACACTTCAACAGATAGTGAAGCTTATAGAGGAGGCCCAGACATCGAAAGCACCCATACAGCAGTTGGCCGACAAGATTGCCGGTTATTTTGTGCCATTTGTTTTGTTCACATCTTTAGCCACTCTTATAGTTTGGCTTATGATTGGAAATATTTATTACGACTATATTCTCAATCAAAATCCAGTACTATATGAGAAAATGGATAAATCGGAAGTCATTATTCAGTTTGCATTTCAGTGCGCTCTCAATGTTTTGACTATTGCCTGTCCCTGTGCTCTAGGATTGGCCACTCCAACAGCTGTGATGGTCGGCACTGGAATCGGTTAGTTTCAAATGTTTTTAGTTATTATTATTGAAACATATTTTATAAAAATATTTAATTTCCAAACTAAAGGTGCAGTCAATGGCATTCTGATCAAAGGCGCCGAACCCCTAGAGAACGCCCATAAACTAAGAGCTGTAATATTTGACAAAACCGGAACCATAACTCACGGAAAACCTGTCGTTACGAAAGTGGTTGTCGCCAACAGATTCCAAGACATGCGTTCACTTCAGCGCATGTTTGCAGCCGTCGGTATAGCCGAGGCGAACAGTCAGCACCCGATAGGGACAGCCGTTTCAAAGTTTGTTGAAAGACTGCTGAAGATGAGTGGAAACGGTTTTGGAAAATGTGATGATTTTGTGGCCGAACCTGGATTTGGGATTAAGTGTTCCATCAATAAGAAGACTATCGATGAGATCTGTAGTGAAGATAACTTTGTTTTGGCGCCAAATAATCGAAACTCAGAAGAATATCAGGAGTTCGACGCACAGGTAGTCTACTTGAGTGAACAGACAACAGATCTGAAGTTAAATGAACAGAACTTTTCGGTTATAATCGGTAATCGGAATTGGATTCGAAAACATGAAATTCAATTCAGTCCACAAATAGACTATGAGATGCAGGCGCTTGAAGAGGACGGGCAAACAGTGTTCTTGTGCGCAATCAACGGTCAGTTAGTCTGCACTCTGGCCGTCGCAGACACTATAAAACCCGAAGCAATGCTTACTATCTATACATTGAGAAACCAGTTGGGATTGGATGTGATTCTGTTGACGGGCGACAACTTGGCCTCTGCCACAGCCATTGCCCGAAAGGTTGGGCTTAAGCGGGTGTTCGCGGAAGTACTTCCATCGCATAAAGTCGAAAAAGTGAAGGAATTTCAACGCAAAGGCATCAAAGTTGCGATGGTTGGCGACGGTGTCAATGATTCACCGGCACTAGCACAGGCAGATGTAGGCATTGCTATTGCAAATGGAACCGATGTTGCGGTAGAGGCCGCGGATATTGTTTTAGTTCGAGTGAGTGTTTCAAATATTTAGCTAAAATTAGACAAAATATTAATTAATTTTTCTAAATATCCCGTTTATTCGATTAGAATTGGTTTATAATTAAAAATATTTTGTGAAAATAGACTAAACTCTAAATGAATTTTTATATTAATTTCTTAATTAAATTTAAATTTGCCTTAAATTACAGAACGACTTACTTGACGTTTACGCGACTATCGATTTGTCCCGAAAAACCGTTCGTCGAATACGACTAAACTTTTTGTTTGCTATCGTCTATAACCTGATAGGCATTCCATTGGCAGCCGGACTGTTCCTGCGTTGGAATATTGTACTACAGCCCTGGATGGGCGCCGCAGCTATGGCCGCCTCTTCCGTCACTGTTGTCTGTTCTTCACTATTACTTAGATTATACCGAAAGCCAAATCGAAGACAACTCGAAACTAATAGTTACTTAAAATACTTGAAAAAACTTAATATCGACAGAGATTTCGACTCATTATCACTGCATAGGGGAGACGATATCGGAGGAAAAATAATATAAATTATTAGAAAAACATTTAATTCAGATATCAATACTTGTAGTCAGAAAACTACAAATATTAATATATTTAAACCTATTCTCTGACCAATGATTTAATAAATCGATTCGAGTTTAATGATTAAACTGAACCATCAAATCGTTCGACAATCGAATAGACTTCGAACCAAATTTCGATTAAATTTATTTAATTGTTCCGATTCTGTAATAATTTACTTTAATTTAAAACTCATATTCTTTAGTAATACTTTACCTGTAATGTATCGCTTGATTAATCTTTAGGCAAATAATTAATAAAAATTCAATTTTTCTGTTTTTCATTAACAGTACAATTTTGTGTTGAAATTCTGAAAAATAGTAATAAAATAAATATTGGGAGAATAGGAAAATTTGATGAAATTTTAATCAATTTTTGACATGATTACTTTAAACACTCTAAACACAAAACAAGTCCTCAATTGGCGATCACTTTAATTATGTTTATTTAATTTTAACGTCAATTATAATAATTAAAATTAATAATTAAGACATTATTCAAAAAAATCAGAATGATCAAGCTAAATAATTGTATGAGAATGAGAGCTCAGATTTAGATTCTTTGAGAACCATCTGATTGTGATTAAGTCTAAAAACTTCGACAATGTCTTCGGTGTTCAGTCGGAGACAATGGTCTCGTCTTCTTGCGATAGATCCAAATCTTGTTTCAATTCAATAATCGACTCATTTCTGTTCGAATTGTCAGTCAATTCAGTGTCGATGTCTTCGCCGGCACCCACTTCGGGAGTCGCGCTCCTGAGCCCTGTGGTGGTGGCCAGAGCCACAGCCAGAGTTATCTGTGCTGCGGAAGCACTGGTAGCAGTGGTGGGCGTATTAGTGAGAAGAAGGGAATCGCGTTTCTTCTTAGGACAGGTAGTTTTGCCGAAAATCCTTTCCCGATGTCCGACAGCTTTACAATAGGAACACTTCGGAGGACCGGCTCTCTTGCGTTTGCCGGTCGTAGACTGTGCACTACTGCCGGCGCTCTTCGGGTCCTTTTTCTCAGTTTTGAATTTCTTGTTCTTTGGCGTAAATATACTTTTTCTCTGAAAATAAGTATTAATTGAATTAATTTAAACTAAATTTGTTTTTCGATGACTTACAACAGAAATCGATTCATTTAAATCAAATTTAATAATATTTGGAGAAATCGAATCCAACAGTTCCGGATCGGGACATATAAGAGCCTGAGCTCTGTTTGGCGTAAAGTCTTTAATATTATCGAATAAATACTTTTTGCGTTCGAAAGACATGGCGTCGATATCGAGACATTCGGGTAAATCACCCGAAATCTGATCCATATCTTCACTGGCAATGAGTGCATAACTAATTGTGTCGCTATTGACGAGCCGTCTGCACAGGACAAGGCCGGGCACCTCATTACTGATCTCGAAGTGATTGTTGTTCTGAAGTATGGAAGCGTCCAAATTGTTTATATGACTAAACTTCTCGTTCCAGTCCAGAAGTGGGAACTCGATGTCTCCGGTGTCGTTGCCAACGAGCACAGGAGTTATGGAATTGGATGGACCGCAACAGCGTTCGGCAATTTGGTACACGTCTTGTAGACTACTTATGTCACAATTGCGAAACTTCTTCTTGAATACACCCATAAACAGGTCGTTCCAACACCTGCTGTGCCCCGAAGGCATGTATGACAACACTATCTTCTCGTTGAGACCTTATGTGCAAACAATTGAACAATTGGTTAGATTTTGGAGAAATTGATGCAAAATAAAGACTTACCGGTGACAGACCTCCACATAAAATAGGCCAAAATGTGGTTATTCTTACTCTGTTTTATATAATTGTCGCCAAAATGACAATAAGTCTGACTTTCGTTGAGTGCGTAATGAGTGAAAAAATGGTTAATCAATGAAACGGTAATGTCTGGCAATTTATCTCCCGATCCCATCACAAACTCGGGTATAATATAGAGATAAAACTTTTCCAACGGTTCGACACAAACCCCAAAAAGCGATACTTTATATGCTTTGGAGAAGTATATAGAGGAGAGACGACTGGCGAAGGGAAGGGAGACTGTGGTATACCAGTCGAACGTGTAGTGCATCGAACTCGGGTACGGCTTGTCCTGACCACTAATCTCAAGTGCCGTCTGTTGGCTGATAAGGTATGACTGTTTGCAGGCGTCGACCATTGTTTTGTAATAAACCAATTCGTGATGTATTTGATTCAAGTGATGGATATACCGTTCGGTCGACTTCAGCTTTCGGTTCTCGTTCAGCGGTTCCGGCTTTGAGATTATGTACTGATGTTCCCGACATTCCCGACATATTTCGTATCTATTAATTCAATTTAATTTAATTTATTAAATCAATTCATTATTTCAACTAAAATTATCAAAATATAAATACTTGTTCTTCGGAACCATCACATTAGGACAGAGCCAATCCCAGAGCGCACCCCAAAGGGCAAAGGAGACGCCTTCCCGCTTGAGATCGCGACAACAGATCATATACTGATCGTAAATGTATTTTCTGGTCATATTAGCGACGGCTGGCAAGAGATAGAGATCTTTGACGGCGCCATCACTGGCCACATACCTTCCCGGCAACTGTAGGGCGTGTTGTTCGGCGTAGTTCCGAATAAAAATGATCGCATCCTTGCGCTGATCATTCGGTTCTGATTTAATCAAAGCTTTAGTCATTTGTGCGCTTTCGTGGGCTTTTGGTGATATGCCATAACTCAAGAACTGTTTCATCACATTCTTCACCCGTTTCTCTCCGCACCCGAAGATAAACAAAAAAAATTTACGACAAACTTCTTGGCCTCGGAATCGAAACTGTGTTCTCGCGTTCTTACGGTCTTTCGGTCGATGTTCTGCACATCAAATGCAAAACAAATTTAACTTTAAATTCAAATTCAAAAATGTAATCAAAAATTGAAATCAATTGATCCGTAAGCCGAAAGTGTGCTATAAATCGATTAAATATTTTAAAATAAGCCAAACCTTTGGCAATAGTGGTCGGGTGGTTCTGCACCAGAGAATTCATAGCCCCGAGCAGTAGCAGGTGCTGGTGATTGATATGGTCGGGACAGTACTGGTCGGCGTCGAGTGCGTCCATATGTGCCTCAAATGCCATAAACTTTGGAAACTTTTCGTGACATTTGCGGTTACAGCCGCACCCGTCCCGGAAGTACTCATCAAATACTTGTTCACAAAGAACCAGATTTTTTGGAATGTCTTCCAAATTGTTGAGTATATTGCGAAGAGCCGGCACTGAATCCCCGTCTCGAACCACATCGCCATTCGTCTCAAGACTTGATCCAATCACGAACTCTATTCAAATCAATTCAAATCAAATCAATTCAAACATTTAACTCAACTAAGAAAGTCTGATAAGAAACTAGTATATTATTATATATATTATTAGTATATTAGTATTATATTAATACTCTTGTGCTCTTAATGAGCAAGCAAGATCTAATAATAATTATGTTTTGCAATAGAAAAGCATAAACATCAATAATATATAATATTAATAAACAAACATGCTAACCTTCTTCAGGGACTGATTCGCTAACATAGTCAAAACGGCCGACACTTTCGATTTGTTCGGAAATCTGAATCGATTCCATGAAAAAGTCGGGAATTATATCCCTTACATCTTCGGGAAGTGATTCGGCACAGTATTGTGCAATCAATTCCGCGTTTTTGTCATTTAAATCCATTATTATATTATAATAACATAATATTTATAATAAATTTTATTATTATTACATCGATAGAGACCTGCATTAAGCGACGCTTCAAATCTAGCTTTTGTTACATTTTAACACTTAACAATTCTCTTACATAAATAACGCTTAACAAATCGCATTCAAACCAAATCAGCAATACAAAATTAATATTTTTTTCAACTAATATTTTCCAATATTAAGTACAACTTATAAAATTTAAGCCAGTTTTCACTAAACCGATCTGGTCAACCTTTCAGTATACGTGCGTTTCGGCTACATTATAGCTGACAATCATCGGAACTAATTTGATTCAGTACTAACTTGACTAAATTAAGATGAGTCTTGATCACAGTTTCAGAATGTCGGCCGATCGAGGAGGGGGGGTCAAGGCCTCCCAAGATTTTGGCCAAAAAACAGGGGGATTAAAGGGATATTTGCGAAATGCTTAAACTCCTAATCATATATACTGTAATTTTATTGCCATTAAGTTAACCACTGATTGTGTTTTAGAGCCAATTAATTAAATTGGTTCATTTGAGAAAGCAATAATTGTAATATAATTAATGATTAATTTGAAATTGCTGGTTTTTTGTTAAACTTGCTTTATCGCTTTATTCAAGTCTCGGTATAAATTGAAATTCATGAATAGAAATGTTTAGAAATAATAAGAATTGTATTGGAATTTGCAATTTAAAGTCTATTAACTCATATAATTCTTATCCAATTATTTAATCAATAATTTAGTTTCAAATAAATTCAATGCTTTAAAAAAGAAAATTCTGTTAAAGAATAAACATTTATTATCGAGTTTTTCAAAAAACAAATTCATTTAATAATAAAAATAGAAAAAAAGTGAATTAAATAAACGAAAGAAATACTTAATATAATAGTATTACATAGATTGGGTATCAAAGAGAAAACAAAATTTGATAAAAATGTCAATTAATTTGAATTAATATAAACAATAAATTATTTATTCTTTTTGTCTGAGAGGAGACTGTCGTGAAGTTTAAGCACTTCTGACTCAAACTTGTCGTATAGAAGAACACCGTTTGTGTCGAACCAATTGGCGATCGATTTCGAGAGATTCGCCTCATTTACCCGACCCGACGGTGCCTTATATTCGACGCACAGGTGGTATATGTCGTCAAATCGCTTCAGACACGAAGAGACGGTCCAAACCTATAGATAATTTAAAAAAAATTTTAATTAAAAAAAAGTTTTGATTAAAATATAAAACTAAAAAATAGTATTGAATAACATTTGTGGAACAAAACAAAACTAAAATAAAGAGACAATGAATCAGACGCTCCGCAGGCTAACCATCATAGGCCGAAACCTCCGGTGGAAACCGCGAATGTTTCAATGGGAAGTAGTTTATCATCACTTTCATTGTCTCAGTTATAGAAGGGCCGGCAGTAGGGCTCGAACCAGAGACCCATACCTTTCGATACACCTATCGCTATACCATTAGACGATTGGTTTGATTTGAGTTATAATGCCTTAAATTTACAATACATTCATAGGTTTGCAACTTATTTTCTATATCTACTAAATGTAATCTATTAATAAATATCTTTATAGCTATTTATTTATTAAATAGTTTACTAATGTTTAAACATTTAGTCAAAAATACTATTTTTTAATTTTGAAAAAAATCTAAATAATATTTTCATCTTTTTTGTGCAAACTTTATAAGTAATTTACGTAAAAATGTCTACGAATTATGTAATTAAAAGTAATTTCTAATTAAAAATATTTATGATATGATATGACAAATTTGCAATCAATTAGAAACCAATTAATTAAATGATAATAAACTTAATAATTAGTCTTATAGACAATATTTAGTCTTAGACTTAAGATTACTTAAGACTAGAAATAGGAAACAAAATAAAAAACAAATAAAGATCTAAACAATCAAATAGCGATTGTAGTATTGGTCAGACCTTTGCTTTGTCGACACCGGTTGGGTCGGACTGTACGGCCCGAAGGAATATCCCTTTTTCGACGAAAGTGGTATAAACGGTCAAAATCGACATTAATATGAAGTACGAGACAACACAGATGATCAGTACGGGCCGGGACGCTGGGAACGGGTTCAGGTAGTCCCAGACCAGTGCGAATATAGCGGCGCCGACCGCTGTCAGACAAATGGCGAGTCGTGTGTCGACCAAACAGTGGTTTTCGGTGTAGCCGAGCCTAGCGTCCGGGTCGACGAACACCCGTTTGACCGCATCGTCCAAACAATTCTTGACTGCATTTCCGTCCCATTTGTCTACTCGTGTCTCCTCTGACTTCGGATCTGATTCGACACCGTTTTTGTCTTCAGTTGACATCTTTTAGACTTTAATACTTCAAAACTTTGCTATTGTTTTGTTTATATTATTATTAAATTATCAAATGTTTAAACTATTTATTTGTTTTATTATTGATTAAAATTTTAGTAATAATTACTATTAGTTTAGATTAAGTGAAAAATTAGTAAAAATTGAGCGAACGCTGAGTTGGCTTTAAAGCGAGTTTTCAGTCAATCAGTCATTCATTGAAATGAGTCGTCAATGCAGTGAATGAGTGAATCGTTTTCTATGTTTTGCCGACTTTAAGCTGACGTTCATTATTAACAGCAATAATCAAATATTTGACTGTTAGTGAAATCTCAGCCATTTTCTTATTGGTTTGTATAACATAGCGTCACATAACTGTTTGCTGATTGGTTGAAGGCGTTAACGTATTTGATATTTGCCAATTTGAAAGTGAGCGCCCCTTAACCAATCAACGTTCGCTTACATAATAAACAAACTGAAAAAAGCCCAAGTTTCACTAACAGAGTCAATACTTTATTAATAAACGTAAGCATTCAGTGGTTGTCTCTGTTTTGTTCCACTCTTTAGTTGCTTTTCAACGATTCAGATCAACAGAAAAGATCGCAATAACCGTTAAGTTCTAAGTTTGAACTTCAACTACAAAACACAAACACAAACAGAAATATCAATAATATTGTAAACATTGAAATGAATGGAAATGATAGTCGAAAAGAGAGTCGAAAAGAGAGCCGAAAAGAGAGCCGAAAAGAGAGCGACGGCAAAGTGAGTCGAGTTGAGAAGAAGGTGCTGACCAGCAGAGCTGTCGGCCAGAATGTATCCCCAGTCAAAATGGTTATCAAGACATTGGGTCCTCCGGTTCGGTCAAAGGCCGACCGCAAGAAACTCAATGGCTTTACCTGTAGAGTACGTTTCGCTCAAATTTCTATTCAATTTATTAATACTAAGTCTAAGACTAAGACTAATAATGAGTTAATGAGTTAATCACTGCTTCTGTTCATCTGTTTAATAGCAATGCGAAGCCTATTATCGAACCAAAAACTTGACGGAAGAGCAGCTCAAGAATCGTCTGAAGAGCTGTTCCCGCCATCGATCCGAGTACTCTCCGCCTAAATCACCCGAATATTTTTGGGAAACTGACTTTCCTTCGACTCCTGAGTGCATTAGAAGAGGTATTTTCAATATAGAGCCGACGCCCTCTGCCTCTACCCCTCCCTCTAAGCGAAGCTCAAACTCGAAAAAAGCACTTTTGCCCGAACTCTGTGAAGTGGCCGACACTAAGTCAGACCACAAGTGAGTCATTAATTGGATTTTAGATTTAGTTTTACTACAAATGAGTTTATATTATCTCTAAATGAAATTTTTATTCAATTCTGTCGATAAATATATTTATTTGTATTACATTTGATACCAAAAAGTATTTATTTTTGCCATTAATGCCATTAAAGTTGATTTTTCATTAATAAATGAGTTGAAAATTAAATTGACCCATGCCTTACAAGTTAGTTTCTAAGCATAAGCTTGTTAGTTTGAAATTAAATAAGAAATGTGCATGGTTTCAATTGTAAACATGTTTAATTTGAACTAAACTCTATTAACTATTTAGTGTATAATTAATTTAGTATTTATTTAGGTCTCCAACAGGTAGTCATACAGCGCTTCAATGTCTTAAACGTATTTTTCTTAA